>JAKCPB010001021.1:0-184878 GCA_021442155.1 Cymbidium sinense
TCTTACTTGATAGATTTTGATATTTCCAAGCTAACGACGCAATCAATTTTGCGAATGCAGGTCGTTTGGCTTGCGTTGACACCTTCTCATTTTGATATGCGTGCATTCGTATTGATGACTCGAGCGCTTGATTGGTTGATCATCAAGTCATGCAATACTTATATTCTGACCAGTTTTGACATTCTGAACGTGATGGCAAAGTCTGTTCATTGATCGTAGGTCATTTGAGTTGATTTTGATGACATCCTGTGTATTTTAGCCTCAATTTATGCGTTGTCACTTCTAATTATTCATCATTTACACAGTCTCATCCGAATTATGCATGGATAGTCTCATTTGATAGTTTTTGATGTTTCAAATCTAATGACATGATCAATTTCATGAACAGAGGTTATTCGGACATCATCGCAGCTTTTCAACTCTAATATGAACGCCGACATTAATAGCTCGATCGCTTGATCGGTTGATCATTAGATTATGCAAGATTTATATCTTGACTAATTTTGATGTTCTAAACATGATGTTGAAGTCCGTTCATCAATTAGAGGTCATTTTGACCATTTTTAAAGACATCCAGTACATTTTGAGCCCCGATTCATGCACTGTCACTTCCGAAGTCCGTCAATTTATTTGATTTGACCCGACTTATGACACACATGTGGAGGTCAATAAATGCCCCAACAAATGTGATTCACACATGGAGCGAGTCACATTTGTTGAAAGCTAGTTGACTCTTTGGGCTAGCCACAAAAACTTGGATCATTTCAGTTCAAGCAATACTGAGCTTTATAGATTTTTCATTAGTATGCCTTATTCGGACATGCTAAATGAAGAGATTGATCGATTTGTCAGAATTAACTTGTCAGATAGATAAGAGTTCTTACATCATCTACTCTCTACTTCAATGCTTTGAAGATCTCTTTCTTTTATGCTGGATTTGAGCCTCCTCAACCTAGCTTTGGTTGGGTTTGATGGAGGAATTGATTTATTTGTTTTAGAAGGGTTAGGGAATTTTTTCGTGCTTGGTCGGATTTGAAATTCCTTCCGTCCTAGCTTTAAGCTTGACCGACTTGATAAAGGACTGACCTGATTTATCCTTATCGACTTGTCAGGAAGTGTATTTACACCATGAATCCTATGTTTGCTACTTTGATGGATTCATTGAAGGGTGCATATAGATGACCCAACCTTTTGACTTATATAGGGTCAATGTTAAGTTATCAGTCTAACAAGGTGTGCTTTAACAGACTGAATAACCATGAAATTTCTTTATTTCGGTCATCATCTTTGTATGAACTATGGAATTACTTCCTTGATCTTGTGCTTTACTTTGACTTGATGAGGAGATTGGCTTTGATCATTAATTAGTGGCATTAGTCTTTTGCCCTTTAGGTCAATGAGTTGGTATACTCCTGCTTGGTACACTTTCTCAATGACAAAAGGGCCTTCCGAATTAGGCTCAAATTTTTCCACCAAATTTTTGATTGAGAATAATTGGTCTTCTCAACACCAAGACCAATTCTCATTTTTAGAATGTTTGAGGTCGCACCGCATGGTCAAAAGCTCTGTATATCTTTGCTCGATAAACTTTCAGATTTTGATGAGCTTGTAATCTAACTTCATCAAGCACGTTGAGTTCCTCCATTCTCAGATGAGCATTTTGTTCTTCCGTTAGATTGTACTAGATGGCTACTCGAAGTTAAGGCAACTCAACTTCAAGCGGAAGAACTGCTTTAGTTCCAAATATCAATGAATAGGGAGTGGCTTTAGTCGGCATCTTGTAGGTGATTCGATACACCCATAGAGCCTCTATTAGCTTGGTATATCATTCTCTTTTATTTTTAGTGAGAATCTTCTTGAGCAGTTTGACCAATGTCTTGTTGAAAGCTTTTGCCAAACCATTTACTCTTGGATTGTATATTGAAGAGTATCACCAATGAATTTTGTGTCGATCGACGAATCTATAAATCTTTATATTTTTGAAAGCTGTGCCATTATCAGAAATTATTCAGTGCGACACTCCAAATTTATAGACCACATTATGCGTGAAGAAGTTGATCACCCGGTAACTTCTTTAAATGGGTATTTTAGCCCACTTAGAGAAATGATCAAGCTAGATGAAGCGTTGACGATAATGATCAATTGGTCCGATTACATTTGTAACATTCAATGGTCGTGATGTTATTGGGTGTAGTATATTTGAGGTTGATGGATTATATTCTCATGTACTTGATTCATGACACTCTAAGATGATTGACATCGCTCACCATAGATGGCCAATAATAGCCCATCATTTGATCTTTACTTCCATCTTGAGACTGACCGACATGTACAAAGTCCTTCATGAACTTCAACCACTTACTTTACTATTTCATCTCAGATTTAGGCATCGTACATTTTTTGAATGATCTATATAGAGTGTTGTTAAAAAATATACAATACATTCTCTTTGAGTCGCCAATGATTTATTATTTTGTAATTTGTCCTCTTTAAAGTAGTCGATGAAGGATTGATTTCAATCATGTGGCTCTTATATAATACAAGCTTCAAACTACTTTCTGAGGCAATATCATTCTTAGCCCTTCTTGGTATAACTCCATGTTGATTTTGGAGAGTATGAGGAGCAACTTGAGTCACATCCTGTTGGGTCAAATTTGATAACTCCTCTACGGGGATTGATACTTTACTAGCTCTACTCATTGAGTAAATATCATGACATATAATCACCATTCATATCATTTTCTTAGCTAGTTTTGCTAAGCAGTTAGCTTTGCTATTCTTGGATTGAGAGACTCAAGTTAGTGTGAAATTTGGTATCTGCTTCATAAGCTCAAGAACTTGCTTATAATAGAAAGCTAACTCAAGCTTGATTTATAATATACCAAAAATAGTTTGAAAAATGCCTATGAAAATAGCTTCTTCAAGACCGCCACAAATGCTTCATATTCAACTTCATTAATTCTTGCTCGATCAATCCTTATGATCGTCTCATAATCCCTCCTTCTAGTGTTATGAAGATGCCAATTCGCTCTTTTTTCCCTTGGGAGATTTAGAGGTTTAACTTGTTTGACTGATGATGCTCCATCAAAGTATATTTTCCAAATTTGTAATTTTTCTCTTTCATGAATGAGCATAATTTGCTCATCAGACAAATCATCATTAAGGGAAGAATTTGCAAGGATGGGATGTGCAACTAGAAAATATTATAGGACTTGTCCCTTTACTGCTTTCTGTGGAACTTATGTGATATCAAATTGTAGAAGCAATATTACCCATCTTGCCAAACGACCTATCAACACTGGTCTTGTCATCAAGTATTTCAGCAGATCAATTCTTGAGATGAGGGTAATCTTGTGAGATAACATATAGTGACGAGCTTTTTCAAAGATCAATGCCAAATAGTTCTTCTATCGAGAGTATCTCATTTTCCCTATCAACCTTCGATTGATATAATAAATAACATTCTCTTGCTTTTCTTCATTGTGTTGTGCCAATAATGCTCCAAGAGACTCTTCTAATGCTGTATAGATGAGGGGCTTCCGTGAGTAGGCATTGAAAGGATTGGTAGATTTAATAGGTAGCTTTTAATGCTATTGAATGCTTCTTAGCACTCCTTATCTCACTTGAATGGATCATCCTTCTTCATCAACCTTGCAAATGATTGACAACATCCTGACATGTTTGATATAAATCGACGGATGAATTCGAGCTGTCTTTGTAAAGAATGAAGTTGACACAAACTCTTTGGTGGAGGCATCTCCACAATAGCCTTGATTTTAGCAGGATCAATTTCAATACCTCTATGACATACAATGTACCCCATGAATTTTTTAGAGGATACCCTGAATGCACATTTTAGAGGATTCATCTTGAGATCATATTTTTTGATTCTCTCCAATACAATTCTCAAGTCTTTGAAGTGGTTTTCATGGTTTAAGCTCTTCACCACCAGATCGTCAATATAACATTCTACCTTTTAATGAATCAACTCATTAAAAATATGCGTCATGGCTCTTGGGTATGTAGCTCCAGTATTTTTCAAGCCAAAGGGCATGACCGTGTAACAATAGATGCCAATATGTTTGAATGATGTATATTTTTCATCTTCAAGTTCCTTCTTGATTTGGTTGTATCTCGATGATCCATCCATGAATGAGAACATGTCATAGTTGG
Organism: Cymbidium sinense; assembly: GCA_021442155.1. Lineage (NCBI taxonomy): Eukaryota > Viridiplantae > Streptophyta > Magnoliopsida > Asparagales > Orchidaceae > Cymbidium > Cymbidium sinense. The sequence goes on from JAKCPB010001021.1 coordinate 4,174, forward strand.
AAGTCTTGTCCACTAGTAGTTTTGATATTGGAAGCAAAAAGTCATTTTTTGGGCACACCTTATTTAAGTCTCGAAAATCAATGCAGAGACAGATTTAGCCATTCTTCTTCCTAACTGGGATAATGTTAGCTATCCAATCTGCATACTTCTCCTCCCGGATAAAGGCTACTTTGATAAACTTCTTAGTGTAATTACCTATTCTTCAATCTCCAATCTCATTCCTAGGAGCTTGCTTAATAGCATCATCTAGTTTAATAGCTAGTTTATGAACTACATCGGGGATAAGCGACATTTCTATATGTCGCAAAGCAATCCTGAATTCAAAGAGTATTTTTAGCTTTTCAACTTTCTCATAAGGTAGAAGCGCACTGACCAAAGTTGGACGTGGATCATTTTACTCCTAAGGTTGATTTCTTTAAGTTCATCCATAGTAACTATTTTGTCCAAAATCTTTGAGTTCTTCAGTGGCTTTTCTACTTCTTCATCATTTTAAGAAGAATTTCATGGAATCATCTTCTTCATCATTATTATTCTCGATCTAGCTTCATTATTATATTATAATAAACTATTTTGATGAGATTTGTGGATGAACCCTAGACTTTTAGTGATAAACTTATCACTTCTTTGCGATGCTTGAGGACTTCTTTGGCTCCACATCTTGTTAAGGATTTGAGTTCTATATTTAGTAGTACTAATATGAATTCTAAGCTTATGCATCATTCATTTTTGTGGATAGTATATTGGTATTCTTGTTGGCATTATCTCATTATAATTTTCATGTTGAGTAGGCTGATCAAAGTTGTGAGGTTGAGACTCTTCAGATTTATAAAATAGAGTTCATGTTCCACTCTTGCTCAATGGCGGAACATAGAATGTTATCAATTCTTCAATATTATGAACCTCCAGTGGACTGATTTCTTTGAAGCACTACTGAGGGATGGGTATAATTTTGAGTGAGTCATCTGACTCTGCCAAGTGAGCTATCCTTCTTGATGTGACCATTTGAACTCTATTTTCATAAGTAGATTCAAAATCATAGTCTAAATCAGAATCACTTATTTTATACTCTGCCTTTCTTGAAAGCTTATAAGTTTCCTTAGGTTTGACAGGAATATATTCTCCTTCTTCTGTGTCACTTCCCAAATGAGGAACTAATTTTCTTGACTTAGAGCAGAATCAAGTGCTTTAGGGAGAGTCGACATTACCTTCTCTCTCTCTCTTTACTTCTGCTCTTTTACTTGTGAAATAGCTTTTTAGTTCCTGAAGTGGATGCTACCGCTTCAAGAGGCTCTGTTGGCTTATGCTCTTTGAGGACTAAGTACTTTGCATCTTCATAGATATTTGCTTTATTGACTGAGAATGATTATAGGTTACCAGAAATTTTGAATTCTTCTCCTTCTAGGTACTTTATACACTGATGCATAGTTGATGGGACCATGTCATACTCATGCAACCACAACTGCCCAAGAGAGCTCTAAATGATATATCGACATCGATTACATGAAACTTGGCTTCTGTATATAAATCCTTGAACTTGAGTGGGAGAATAAAAGAACCCAGAGTTTTCTGCCCCTTTTCATTGAAACCATGAACCATCAACTTATCTCTCCCAAGATGTTGGATATCAAGTGATAATCCTCTTAATACCTTTAGACTCATAAGATTGATAGAAGAACTGGATCAATCAATATTCGATTGATTGAGATATCATCACTCTCTATAGTAACATACAGAGGATGGTTGTGATCTGCTGTCCCCAACATAAGAACTTTCTCAGAAAATGTGATTACTGGGAGATCTTGAGTTTGCAATGCTTCAGTCATGCATTTTTCAACAAAGTAAGCTTCATAACTCTCTGGATCTTTGAGAGTCTGTATCAAAGTTTCTTGGAGGTCTTTTGACATCAAGAGAGCCTCATACACACTTAATTGTATGGATCTTTCTATATGATAGAATATTATAATATATCTTCTCAGATTTAAGCTTTATTCTAGGATTTCTGAGAATGATATCTTCGTTGACTTCAATTTATTTGCCTTTGTCTTTATTTGCATTTCCCTTCTTTGATGAAAATGGTAGGACTTTACTGCTTCTCAACTGAACTTGAATTATCTTATCTTTCTCAGATTCTTTTGAAGAGGTATTTTCTTCAAAGTCCCTTCTTATTTTGGAGGATTGGCCAAAAGGGCTAGACTCATTTTTCAACTTCATACGTTTCATACGCGATGATATCGATGAGTCTGACTCTTCTCTATCAGGAAAATATAGATCTTCATATGAACTATTATTATCTTATTGAGTCATTAAACAAAATTCAGACGTTGGCTCCTCAAGCTCTTCTTGCTTTCCTAACAAGAATTGTGATGGGTTGGTCGAGTCTGTCTGATTACCCTTGTTATTTTGAAGTAATTGATGTTGAAGAACATCTGACATCATGTAGATAATTCTACATGTCTCTACTGGATAAGATTCACCATTAACTTCTTCATCTGGTTTAACAATGCGAAGTTTAGGCATGAAGTCTGCAAGCCTAAATGGATGTCTTATCGGCTGGTGATACTCTTTTAAATTGTTAATGATCTTTTGAGTTGTAGTTCTCTTCTTGATCTTCTTTTTCTTAGCTAGCTTCTTTGATTTATGAGGCCTGCATTTAGTAGACTGCTTCTCATATTGTGACGAAGTAGCCTTATCAGAATTCCACTGACAAGACCAAATACTTAGTTTATATATCTCTCTTAAGTCTAATATAGGTTCAAGTGGTGATTTTCACTTAACACTAGGGACATCTTTTAGCTAGTTCAACATTTTCACTTTCCTTTTGGAGACTACTATTTGCCATTCTTCAGTCTTAACTGATTTCTCCTTTTGTTTATCTTTGATGGATGTTACGAAGAGGATGTAATCATCCTTGTAGACTCTCTTTTAGGGTTGACTAGAACACTATCGAATAGTATAAATTCATCTCATCGATACTTCCTTTCTAGCCAATCTTTGAAGACATAACAATCTTCGATAGGATGAATGATCATCCGATGAGAGGGACAGTAATTTGGATTGTTGACTTGATCAGCTTCTTCAGGACTTTTAATTTCTGGTAACTGTAGACCTACTTTGATTGCTTACCGAAACAATTTAGCCACACTGTCCCTTCTAAAAGAATATGCTTTGTTCATCTTTTCCTTAAGAGATGGTGGCATTCGTTCTTTATCTCTTGTTGCTTGTTTTGGACGCTCCCCACCACTTAGAAAAATTTGAGATTTATCATTACCTCATAATACCAATTTTGGCTATGGATTAGAATAATGCAGGCTTCTTTCTCTTATCATCATTATACATTGGCTGCTTTCCTTTATCCACATTGTATATCACCCACTTTTTTCCATTTGAGCTATATGAAGTGGCATGAATTTTATTTCTTCTTGAGTCCAAGGTTTGTTTCTCTTTATCTCGCATTATTTCAAACTTATTCAACTTTTGAATTTAGCCACCCTATCGAGTAAGTCCTGGAATGTTGCAATCGACACCAAGCATAAAAATGGTGCCATTTTATCATCCATATTTTCCATTAGCAATTAGATTACATGTTCTTCTTTTAATTATTGCTCACACTTCATACTTAGGTTGCACAATGACTTATGGATTTTGTCACTAACTTATCTTTCCACTTTTTCAGTAAGGCAAGGTCAATGATTATGATTTTCTTGGTTGAACTAACGAACCTCTTCACAAATATAGTCTTTAATTTAACAAATATTTTAACTGAATCATTTGACAATTTTGCATACCATTTGAAAGAGGCGAGGTGCAATAATTGAAAAAGTAGTGCATCGTTCTCTCCTATGTTACCACAAGTAGCCTTAAATTGGGCTAGATGTTGCTTTAGATTACTAAGTAAAGTATTAAATTTAGCAGAGTAACCTTTGGGTACAACACTTGGTCATATTCTGGGTAAGAGCCACCCACTACCGATTTTTCCGCCGGTTATGATACCTTTATCTTTTCATTGATTATTTTTCTAGTGATATTACCATTCGGTGCTAACCGATTTTGAATTATGGTTGAGAGGTAGTAGGTTAACTTTATTCCTCGCTTCATGCGTAGCATGTACGCAGTGAGCTTGGTACAAATGGTTTGTATTATTAGTTTTGTTAGCGTGATAAAATGTGCACTTGATGTGATATTCTTATAACATCTTCATCATGATGTTCATTTGTACCATCATATCATCCATTTTGGTACCAAGTGCAATCTCCTTATCTTTGACCTCCATTTGTCAGATTTCTCTCTTTTCTCTATAGCCATGACGTCAATCAAGATGTTTCTTCTTCTTCTTCTTCTATTTCTTGTTGATTTCCTTGGTCATTTTCGGGGAAGAACTTGATCCATCTCCTTGTGCATCAGAGAGATATGTTGTATGATGACTGAGTATAAAAGCATGTACTAGGCTGATCATTTCCTGGTTCAACCATATAAACAGCTTTGACACCCATGATCTCTTTCTCATTTTGGTTTCTTCTTCTTCTTCATCTTCAGTAAAGATCAAAGATCTATCATCTATTTGCTTCTATGAAGACTCTTCTTCATAAATGTTAAATTCAGTTCGTGTTCCCTTGATTCATGTTGTCTGATGGTCGGCGAGAGTTCACATATATCTCTAACCATATAGACAACTTCCACTTCCATAGTATCCTCTTCATTATTTTCTTCTTGCACACAAATTTTCAATCGACGTTTCCAGTGGATCTCTGGTTCAATTTGTGGAACAAATACTTCTTCTATTAAAGGACTGCGATCAAAGTCAACCTTCTCTTGTGGGGGTGAACCTGATCGATGATGAGATCCCCTAGATTCTCCAAGGTGTCGACATCATGTCTTTCATCAATGATATCCCTTCTTTTGGGTATCCACTTATGATGAATTATTTTTGAGGTGGATTTATGAGTATATGTATCAGATGTCACACCTCTTCTATTATCCAAAATTTTATTATGGAGCCTTGGCCTCCATATCTGTTTACCCTTTCGTCGGGACCTTTCAGTAGCGGATTCTTGTACATGCGGTCCAAGTGTCACACTTTGATACTCACCATGTGAAATGTACTGGGCTCGATGGCTAGTTATCAGAAGAGATGGCAACCTCATTGGTAGAGCTTCAGTATTTTCCATCACCACAGCCTCAAATCTTCTTTTCATTAAGCCTCTATCCTTGCTACTTTGAGAACTTTATGTATTATGACGTATTTCGTGCTATCTCCTCTGGTGGTGGAGCTTGACATGGTTGGTTCTAAGGAGCTTTATTTCAGTATATCTATTCTTCTTTACCCACTTTAGGTCCAAAGTTATTGTGTAGGAATACTCACGCGTGGTATCGATTTTCACTAGGTCATTCAAAGGGGATCTGCTGAGCCCTTGGCTTAGTATTTCTCCTTCTACTCTATCTTCTGGTTAATTTGCTCCCTGATGAGGAAGCTTCATGATCATGCTTTTCTTTCTACAAAAGGTTCAATCGTGCAAGACCGCATATGAGGCATTAAAGACACGTCCACCCAGCTTCTTTCATCACGGGGCCATTGATTGACCTAGCCTTTTGAAAATTGAAGTTCTTAGTTGGGAGAACTCCTTGACAGCAGTTGGCTGTTGAAATGATTGACGAACATGGCTAGTAGGAGCTTCAATAACTTGAGGCCTTTTAGCATGGCCTCGGATGAATGTGCCATGAGTGGGTACTTCAGGAGTTGCAGCTACAATAGCTGAAAAACTAAAGCTACCAAATTGAATTATAGCTCCAACATCTTCTGTGTTGATGACAACGTTGGCTAGGAAGATGTTTGTACCAAGCCGTAGCTGAATGGTGAAATGAGTGCTTTGTAGATCCATTCTGCAAAAGTGAAAGATGGGGATTAGTTATTAACAATTACTATTTCACCCCGTACTTTCAAGATGCAGAGGCGCTACAGAACAAAATAATGGTATAATAAAATATACTCTACATAATGATTCATTCTACATAGAGCCTCATATTAAATTTATTACACACTTACATCAACATTTTTTGTTTTGAATTTTCAAAAATTTTATTGCTACTATATCACATATATAACTAGCCAAAGATAGAAAGAGAATCATATCCCCAGCAGAGTCACCAAAAATCTGTGGGCTCTAAAATTCACCACCAACCTCTCGACAAATTGAATTGAAGAGAGTATGATTTGAAGCATCGGTGTAATTTTCAGAAGGTAGATGGAATAGTAGATAAGACACTACCCAGAAATTTCATCCTCATTTAGTGAGGACTTTAGACCTGGTTCTAGGTTTCTTATAGCAAGCCCCTAAAGTTAATTACCCCTCCCAATAAGTGAGAGAGAACTTTCGATTAAGGCTAGTTGTTAGATCGCTAAATGCATAGCGTATAGTAGCAGCATGCAGAGTATAAGAATTTAAAATTATGAAATTCATCACTTTAGCTTAAACTGGATGGTTGGGAGAATGATGACGTGCCCGATCTAGATCCCATGGTTCATCATCCCACGGTCCGGTCTACTTAATGAGGGAGAGGTTGTCAATTTAACGACCAAGGATCCTTTAACACATGGGTTACGCCGTCCAAGAAATCCTTATAGACGGTGGTTTGTTTAATGAGATAATCTTAAGTTTACCTTACAAGAGTTATTTTTCCTATCAAGTATACCTTATGATTCACAACTCAAAGGACAGAGCCATTGGGGAGCATATGAGCTACAGTCGTGATCATAATATAATAGAGCTTGGTTGGCCAAACCACCCGACAGGACTTGGTCAATCATTTCATCTGTGGAGCCTACTGCCAAGCAATGAGGACACGCCATGTCCTTACTAGCAAGAGAGATTGATTGAAACATACTGAATACTTGATTTGACATTGTGAGCTAGAGTTTTCTTAGTTTGTCACCCTCGATAAATAATAAAGGTGAATATTGAGTTTGTTTTAAGAGATTGGATTCCATTTTTATAGATTGCTACTTAATTTGATTTGAAAAATTGATTAATTTGAATATGATTAAGAGCTTTAGATCCTGAACTCTATTTAGTCTATGAGGATTAGATCTATGTCCCAGTAATCAATTTATATTTCACTTGATTTGAAACTCTTATAGATTTTAAGTTTTGTTAACCCAACTCGCCTTAGACTAAACTGGAAGCAACAAACCATCCGAGACACTTGAATTTAAGCACTCAGTGTAGTGTCGGGGCCCATGCAGGTGTATTTAAGATTTTATATAGTATTTATTTCTTAATTATAAGATTGATTTTAGATTTTTATTTAATTCCAACTTAACTTGCATAGCCTTTTAGACATTAAAATTTGAACTTGAAATCTCTATGTCCGAGCACATGCAGGTGTTTATAGCTTAGCTAATTTTATCTAATTAATAAAATCATTGATTTTGAAAATCATAATTAGAATAAAATTTCTTAATTTTTGATTGAAGGAAACACTATGATTTTTGTAGATTTTGATTTAGTATCACCTTCTGTCTGCTTGTATAAATAATTATAGATCTGGTGGCGTGGAAGATGTTTTAGACTTAGATTATAGTTTAAAATATTACTTGCACTTAGTTTACTTGTTGAGTTTTTGTAATTCTCCCTACTTGATTATGTTCAATTTAAATCACTTTTAATAAGTTATACTAGTTATTTGTTTTTAGCCTTACTCATGCTTATTCACTATCATTGTAATCATCTCTCTATATTTATATAAAGTTATTAAACCAAATTTAGATTCATCCTTAACTCCACATCAAATCACATATTTATTTGAAAACTAGACATCAAATTTATTGTAAGTCTGTTATGAGTTTGGCATTTATCTCCCCTAGTTTCAATTAAGGTTTATTTAATTTTGAGGAATTTGAATAAAAGAGAACTTACATTACTGCTTCAATTTAAGCCATAGAGAATTGCAATTAGAGTTTGTGAGTTTAATATTAGCCTCTTTTTACTTGTATTTTAAATGAGTATTTTATTCTTTCAAAATTTTCTTTAAGCTCTTCCCTATTTCTCTTTGATTTAACATTTATCTTCATATTTATCATGTATCCTCGTTTGACTTAAGTTTAGATAATTTATTTGAATTTGTTTATGTCTTGAATTTTAGTCTAAATTTTGCCTCGATCATCCCCATGTTCATCGAGTGTTTTGCTTTCTTGCGCCTCATGAAGGACGAGACCTTCAAACTTGAAGACATACAATACAATATATATATTCATTCCCCTTTTTTTCTAAGTCTAGAAATTAAATAAAATTTTAGTAGCATTTTAAGGGGAGACATCTAATGGATGTATTTACCTATGCCTCATGAGCAAGTGAGTTATCTCATGACATAACAAGTTTTTATCTCTTGCTTTTATGAGCACAATGAGGCCTTCATACCTTCTCTTTTTCGAATGAGCAAGACATGGAAGAAAATGAAAGCCTTCTGTTGGGATGAGAGGGAGAAGCGGATGAGAGCAATCAATGAAGGGGTTTCGCTTTTTTTTTAAGATCCATGGACAAATGAGGAGAGGGAATGAGTAAGAACGCTTGGAGGGAACAATTTCTTTTCTTCTCGCGTGAGGAGGAGCAATGGGTCGAGGGCTTCGATGAATGAGGGCGCGAGGAAGAAGAGTCGGTGAGAAACGGTAATGAAGAAGAACTGCATGGAGGGAGCAGTCTTTAGGGTTGGGATGGTTTAGTAGAGTGGAATTAGGGTAAGATTTTTATTAGAGATTTTAAATTGATTTTAATTGAAAATCAACTTTAAATTGAATTTTATACTAACGATTATATAATTGTATATATATATATATAAATCTAAGGTTATTCAATATTTCAAAACCAATGGCATAGTTCGTTCACAATGAGGTCATTTGTTCAAGTATTACATCAAATTAGATCATTTCAGCTTATGCGCGCTGACTCGAGTGCATAACTCATCCAAATTAAGTGTGAACAATACTACTTGATAGATTTTGATGTTTTAAAGCTAATGACTTAATCAATTTCATGAATAGAGTTCTTATAGCACCTCCTATCTTATATGCGCGAGTATGGACGATTGACCGATATTGATGATCAAGTCATGCAATATTTATATTTTGACCGTTTGATGTTCTAAATGCGATGGTGAATCCATTATCGATCGAGGCCATTTGAGTTGATTTTGATGTTCCGTGTATTTACTCTGCTACCACTGACATTTGACATTTGCAATGCATCATTTGAATTGCGGATAGTCTCATTTGATAGTTTTCAATTTTCAATCCAACATCATAATCAATTTCATGAATTGATTGTTTGGATATCGCTCAACTTTTGACCGACACGACATATCGATAGCTTGATCGCTTGATCGATATTAGATTATGCAATATTTATATCTTGACCAATTTCAATATTTTAAATGTGAAGAAAAGTCCATTTATCAATGGATTTTCATTTTCTAGAGTCAGTATATTGAATTCACGATCGCCACTTGAGTCCGAATTCAATTTGTAGGCTTGACCCAACTTATGACACACATGTAGAGGTCAACAACATCTTGATGAGCTCGATCTAATAAGCCTAAGATCTCCTAATTATGACTTCATTTGAGCATTTAAATACTTAAAATACATGATGATCAAAGAAAATATTTTGAGCTATGGAGTGGTATGGAATTTGCATATATTTATAGAAATGTCATTCATCATATAAATAGCTCATTCTTCATATGAGAGGAAAAGTTGAAGAGAAGAGAATCGAGGCTTGAAGATCCTCCAAGATAATCATGTCATATTGCCGATATAGTCATGCTGCACCAATGCACCGACCACCGCCATATCATCACGTGAATCGATCATCAAACCACCGCCGATTCGCCACCATCAATAAGCTGAGGTTTCTCCGATATAACCATCGCATCGACATCATTGCATATTTGCCAATGGCCGCTATCAGATATCGCTTTGGCCACCACCATCGATCTTCGTGGTATCAAACCATCTTATCGACACCATGAATATCGCTTATTGCCGCGGCTCACGATGATTCTATCGACATCGTTCGTTCCACTACTTGACACCACTGTACCGTCGGATCATCACTTATATTTCATTATCACCGATCACCAACAAATGTTACTCAAGCACCGCAGATATTGGCACACGATTATGCCATTATCGTTTCTAACATAATCAGTAATCCCATTATCGGAAAACTTAAACTTTGTATTAAGGATATATAGTTGAAAATTTTACTTAGTCCCCATGGTTTTCCCTCTTTTGGTTTTTCCACAAAAAAATCAGAGTTTCATTCTCTCTTCAAATATCTATGTGTGATAGATTTCAACAAGGCTAAGAAACTTTATTTTATCAGAATGTTTTCTAGCGTAATAGTTTGATGTCTGGGAAACATTTCCTTTACATCTTCACAATGGTTGACAATTGACATTATGTTGAACAACACCACCTATATGGTGAAGAAAATCTTACTCGAGAACACATAAAGAATGAAAATTCATCAAACTTCAATCATTTAGCTTTGTTGAGACTCAAGGGCAACTCTAATCTCATTAATCATCCAAATTAATATTTTGATATATAATTGATTATCAATTGAGTCAAAATTTCATAAAAGGCAAAGATCAAGGAGCATCTTTGGCTACAAATGGATATTTTTGATTTAATCTCATCCACATAGGTTAAATATCATCAAGTAACACTCTAACAAATAACCTCAGATATGTCATAACTTTGTATTTACTCTACATGTTAATGTCATCAAGTAACACTGAAAAAATAACCGGATGATCATAACTTTGTACTCCACACGTTAATGTCAAGTAATACCACAAGAAAAGAATCAAAATGTTTAACCTCTTCCACACAGGTTAACGTCATACCTTGATAAAATGACCTCGGATGAGAGTTAAAACTATTGACTTCTTTCACATAAGTTAAATGTCATCAAGTAAAACTCTGACAAATAACCTTGATAGTCAAAATTCTTGGATTGATTTGACCTCTTCCATACAAAATTAATGTCATCAATACTTTGACAAACAATCTAAGTCAAAAAATCTATGAGATTTGATCTCTTCCATACATTAATGTAATCAAGTAACACTTTGACAAACAATGGTCAAAAACTTTCATGATTCGACACCTTTTCCATATAGTTAATCATCAAGTAACACTTTAAAACAACCTTAGATGGGTCAAAAATATTCAACAAATTTGATTCTTCTTCATGCAATTAATGTCATCAAGTAATACTGACAAACAACCTGATTTTCAAAGTTTTCAACAGATTCAATTCGACCCCTTCCATATAGGTTAATGTCATCAAATAACACTTTGAAAACAACCTCGGATAGGTCAAAAATCCCTAGCGAATTATATTCATCATCTTCCTTACAGGTTAATGTCATCAGACACTTTGACAAACAACCTCTGAAGGTCAAAATATATGTGATTCTACAACGCCTTCCATACAAGTCAACGACATCAAGTAACATTATGAATGACACTCGTAAATTATCTGCCGTAATTTTTTGAGAAATTCCTAATCAATACTTCCCCACCACCTTGACAGTTGTCAACTGTTGAACCATCTATTGGAGTTTCAAGAAAATCAATTTTCTATGAACTACGAGCCTTGATTGCCTCCAAATTCGATCGATCCAACGAGGACAGTTAACGCCTCTTTTGAGGGAAAATCGAAGCCTCGCCGTATGAACTACTATCTTTGATCACCTCTGAACCCATTCGGTTCGATGAGGACAGTTGATGCCTCTTTCAAGGGAAAACCATAGTCTCTTCATATGAACTACGAGCCTTGATCGCCTCCAAATCCGGTGGAACCGACGAGGACAGTTGACGCCTCTTTCAAGAGAAAAATCGGAGCATCATCATATGAACTACGGGTCTTGATTGCCTCCAAACTCGATCAATTCGATGAGAATAGTTAACGACTCTTTTGAGAAAAAACTGGAGCCTCGTCCTATGAACTATGGGTCTTGATCACCTTCAACTCGGCTAGTCCGAAGAGGACAGTTGATGCCTTTTTCGAGGGAAAATTGGAGCCTCGCCGTTTGAACTATGAGCCTTGATCACCTCCAAACTTGGTCGGTCTAACGAGGATAGTTGATGCCTCTTTCGAGAAAAAAACTAAAGTCTCACTGTATGAACTACAGGTCTTGATTGTCTCCAAATCCAGTCGGCCCAACGAGGACAGTTGATGCCTCTTTTGAGGGAAAACTGGAGCCTCACAGTATGAACTACGGGTCTTGATCAATAAAACAAATGACATTCATTTCAGAAGAAGGTCAGACCTTTGCTGACAAAAGAAGAAAACCCTCTCCTCGTTATGGCTGGCATTTGTGAGCCATTTAATTTAAAAAAAATTCCTCTCCTCATTATGGCTAGCGTTTTCCTGCCATTTAATTAAAAAAAACCCTTCTGCCCATTATGACTAGCATTTGTGATCCATTTAATTAGAAAAATCATTTTCCTCATTATGGCTAGTGTTTTCTAATCATTTAATTAAAAAATTCTCTCTCCTCATTATGGCTAGTATTTGCTAGCCATTTAATTAAAAAAAACTCCCTCTTCTCATTATGACTAATGTTTGCCGATCATTTAATCAAAAAAAGCCCCATCTGTTCATTATGGTTGGCGTTTGCCAGCTATTTAATTAAAAAAATTCCTCTCCTTATTATGGCTGGCATTTGCCAGCCATTTTTTTTTAAAAAAATTGAAATATCTTCACCGGTCGTCGTCTACCGCAGACCAAGACCCATGCACCCGCTATACCTGAATTCCGCTCAGATTCGGCTCCACGCATCCGTCGTTCGCAAGCTCGAAGCGGGATCGCAGCATCACGCCTTCACGAGCACTGCACGCACCCGCCACGCACCGCTCCGCGGATTATAGTCTTGTGCACCATGAAGATCTATTCTCTCAAACTATATGTGACACAAATGTTAAAAAAACCCACAAATTTCATTAAAGAAGTTGTTATTTTCAATTATTTGACATATATTTTTGGATGATAGAGATAATGTGATCAAAAATAGGGGCAATATGATATTAAAAATTCTACTAGTCGAAGTACAAATCTTGATGTCGAAAATAATCTGATTCTGAGTCAAGACTAACTCATATTAAGCGCTTATTGAAAACTTTACGATATCAGTTAGCTCCTAAATATGGAGTGTTTATAGTCAAATCGAGCATCATGACGAGCCGGATCTAACAAGCCCAAGATCTTCTAATTCTGACTTCATTTGAGCATTTAAATACTTACAATACATAAGATGATCAAAAGAAATATTTTAAGCTGTCCGATGGAGTGGTTTGAATTTTGTACGTATTTATAGAAACGCCATTCCTCTAATCTATAAATAGCCCCTCATTCTTCATATGAGGGGGAAAAAAGTGAAGAGAAGAGAAACTTCTGAGGCTTGAAGATTCTCCAAGTATAATCGACACTAATGGCGATCGACCACCGCCCGGCTATCATATCGACCATGGCCATTACTGCTGACCACCGCCGGCTATCGTAGCTGACACGACCGGCTATCGCGCTAACCACATCGCTTATCGCCATAACCATGTTGCCGACCACCGCTAATCTCACCGTAACTACCCTTAACCACTGGCTGCGGCATTACCGGTATTACTGCTGCGGTTACCGCTGGCATTACCGGTGGACTAATTGCTGGTACTGCGTTACACGGTGGACACGCTCGGCTACCGCGCTAACTCATTCGCCATCAACCGACCACTGCTGACCGACGTTGCCGGCTACACTATCGACATATTATTTATCGATAATCGCCATTATCGCGCTTTTCGATCGACATCATCATCGGCCGCCGGCACTCCACCGCCAACGGAGCCGGATCATCATTAACCCCTCGCCGTTCACTATCGCCGATGCCATCAATATTAAAGACCAACTACCGTGTATATTGTTATTTATTCTGGATTCCTATTATCGTTTTCTATATACACTCGCAATCTTGTTATCGAGAAAACTTAAACTTTGCGTATATATAGTAAAAAATCCATGAGTTTCTCATTCTCTCTTCAAATATGTGTGTGTGTGTTGTATTTCTCAACAAGACTAAGGTGTAAAGTTTTATTCTACTACAACTAATTTTCTAGCATGCAATAATAATTATAATTAATTTCAACTACCATTTAATCTTGATAATATATATATATATATATATATATATATATATATATATATATATATATATATATATATATATATATATATATATATATATATATATATAAGATCAAAAATATATATGTCAAAATATTTTTAAGCTCTCCCTCTAGTTAGATGTATGCAATATAGAAATTTTTTTAATGATTTTGAGAAACTAAAATCTTATGGCTTTCATATTAATGTGGTCATAATAATAATAACCATTCCTTTAGTTTATTTATTTTAAGTGATATATGAGATTCACCATTTTCAGATTCAATCCAATCATTGTGATTCAATCATATATATATATGTTAGGATTTGCCCATGCTAACACAATATAGGCTAAACCATGTCAATCTACTAGGACTAGTTATATCAGCTCAATTGAAGGTTATTACTATTAACCTTAATTAATATAAAAATTATATTTATCATGTTAATAAAGGTAAACTTTGCTCAAGATGAATGAATCATTAAAATTTTACATGTAAAATTTTTTTGCATGAATATTTCAAGAGGACTAAAAAAATTAATCTTTCATAATATTTCAAAAATATTTTAAATATAGTTATAATATTTTGATAACAAAATTACGATAAAATTAAATTAATTATCATGGCCAGTCATACCATCAAATAAGACTATTTAGAGTTGTTTAGCTGTAAATAGTATTTAACTTAAGCATGATTTAATACATATATTATAAATTAGATTTACTAAGTTCTTAGATGATTAAATCTTAAAAATTATTTGGCATCAGAGATGTTTAGTTAAATTTTGTGAAATTATTTGATAATTTATTTAAGATTTAAGATTGTTAGTTCAAATATGAATTTAATATTACATATTAATGATGCAATTACTAAGACTACTATAATTTAATTATTATTAATTTTATTTATATTGATCATTGATTAATTATTCACTAAAATAATTAGTTAGTCATTAATAACAATTTTGTTAGACTGATTAGTTACTAGTTAGTAGTTTAATATTCATCAATTAATTATTAATTATTTGTTTATAAAATGAACCAAATACAATAATTTTTTATTTAGTCAGTTTAAACTATAAATAATATACATTATTTAAGTTATTAATTTTAATCATCTAACATTAATTATTTAAATTAAATAAATTTTTTAGTAAGCAACACCCCTTAAATCCCGAAATCCAAATCCTTTTCGCGTTGCAGTTTAGGGTTATTTTTAATTATAAATACATACGTACTGGACGATTTATTTAAAAAATTCTCCATCTATAAATATGTGCTTGCGAGGGATCTGTCCTTACTCCTTGCTTCCTCTGCTGCCGCCTTCTCTTTCTCAGAGCGTTTCTGAGTTTCTGGTTTTGCTCACATTTGGAGTCTTCTGTACTGGCGAACAGCGCCCCTCCCCAAAGCTCTCTGTTTTTGGAGCAACTGTGGATTCTGCGGATCCATGTTCAGTTTCTTGGATCCCAAACGGCATAGCTTACTGGATCTGATTCTTATCTTCTGTTTTGAGGTATTGTGTTTCTCTGTGAGTGGCGGTGCTTTTCTTTCGTGCTCTTTGACCGCACGGTGGCTGTTATTTGCATTGTGCTTTTCTTGTGTGGTTACCGTGCCCACATGGTGTTTGTCTTCGTGACTGAAAAGCTGCTTGCGGTATTCTTTCCCTAGCTGGAGGGCTTCTGGAGATATTGGATACTGATATTTTACTTCGTCGGCTTCTTTTGCTGCTCAGCCACAGCCTCGTCGTATATTATTCTTTGAGGCTCTTAGTTGTGCTTCTTCTCCTACTAATGGCATTGTCATTAATTCTCCTACTTTTCATGGTAATACTGCTATCTTTTTACTTATGAAGGAGATTGATTTGCACATAAAGCCCTTGGATTTCTCACTTAGCGCATTGTTGATTGCTTCTTCCTGTAAGCTCTGCGAAAATAAGTTATGCTGAGCGAAGTTGAACGGTTGAGTTTTTATAGCTTATGATGTATGTTGAGTTGTGCCGTTTGTTTAGTTAAAAGGTTAGTTGATATAAGCTGGAATAGCTGTTTGATGTTTTTTTTTTTAATAATTCTTGGCTGAATTTTAGGCTTAACTCGTATGAAGATTATTTTAGCTTATGAAACATTGAAAATTTTCAATAACACCCATCATTGTTGCATGTTACCCTGCTACAAATACAATGAGTGGGTCTTAGCTTAGCTCAAGTAGTACAAGAATTAGAGATGCACTAATTATTCATATAAAGATGATAAAAATTTTTATATTGATGATTGATTGATAATGGATCAAAGGATATTTATCAATTATTACGTCAAAATAAGATCAGATATTACACTAACTTTGTTATTACACTTACTTGCATATAGACCTAATATAAACTTCAATACACATGCGAATAGCGCAATTGTTCCTAATTTGATGATAAATAAAATTTTTCGTGGGTATACCCAAAGCTATTTGTATTTAAACTTTCTATTTCTTGCTTCCATTCAATATGCCTGAAAGATGGCCAACCCTTTCTCAAAACTTGAGACATCACTTTAGTTTGCCAACAAATCCACTTGTGTCTGTAACACTCTTCTTATGTATTGCACAAGCTTGAATTTTGGTCGATGATGTCTCATGTCTGTTTAGGAGCTTGAAGAAGAAAAAAACATGATCCATATTTTGCTAATAAATTAATTGGAAGGCTCATCTACCATAAAAATAGCTATCTCATTCTAATAATTATATAAAGGACACTACTTCAATCAAGGAATCACAGACTGCATGTCATACGAGTGAGCGTTTAATTTACTATATGAACTTGACAATGCTCTATTAATAATAAAAAAGAATAAACAAACAAATTAATTATTTTAATTATGGCGGATTCTTTTAATGATGTAGTTCTCCTTTAACATCATATTAAGGTTTTTCTATATTAATATACATGATTTTCCCAAAATTCCTTTGCAATGTTTGATCTCAACCCCTTTTCTATATTAATTTAAACATATTGATTCAGGTTTTGAACCCACAACATGCAACCTGATTTAGCATCATGACTTGTCTCGAACCTCATCATATTCAAGAGGAAATCATCTCATAGTAACATTTGATATGATTATAGAGCACGATACATGTGACTTTTATGTCAACCTGCACCATCCAAATTTGTTTTATCTGTTTTAAAATATTCCTTCCATACGCTCTCATTCTACCGCATCATTGAATAGTTTCCATGCATTGTTATGTTGCCTTAGCACTTTAGTTTGATGGTTACTAAGGTGGTAATGATGACCTCTAAAAGGACCTATAATATAGCTCATGATAACGTAACACGATCGAGTCAATAACAAAATAAGTAAAATATTTACCTTTAGTTAAGTTAAAAAGCTCGCAGTGATTAACATTGGTAATTAATAAATGAGAGAAAAATACTTATTTCACTATATGGAATGTAGAAATCCTCCTTAAGTAATCATCCACCTATGTGCTCGCATGTCTGTAATAAATCATTTCTTAGTCATTAACAAAATAATGTCTATCAAATGACACCGTTGCATTACATTTTGGTCAGTGGACCTCTTCTTATTACGATATAATATTTTCTTAGCTAACAATTGGGCCAATATGTGTTCCATTAATGGCAACAATGACATTCTTAAAATAGGTTGACAAGGTTCAATCCCAACTAGAAGTTTAATATACTCATGCTTGAGACTCATTAAAGCATGCAAGATTTTATTAAATGACATGCTAATCGCTCTTAATGAATGCTAGAAAATTCACATATATGATAATAAATATGTACATGGCTAATGCTCCACATCTACACCAACATGTTCAAATTCTAGGCACATGCTTTTCTAGTCTAGACTTATGCATCAAATTCTCATCCATCTAGGGACTTTCAGTGCCCAACGTGTCCGATATCTCAGCCTCTGGATGAATTCTCTACGGGTGGTTTTATCTCAGGTATGAATAGTTTAGCTTGGGTATTCTCAGCGTTTAAAGTTGCTGACAAGGCATCCTCATGACCTGCAGAATGTTTGATAATTGAGAAGTCCAAGCCATTTCATAATTCACTATTATCGATTATCTCATCAATATTGGAATTCATTAGTCACAACTAGCACATTGATGAACCTCTGACTCTTGTCATCATTGGATAACTTCAACAATCATTGCAACGCTTATAAATATGTCAACCCACAAACTCATAAAAGAAAGGTGGAATATTTTATTCTTGTCATCACTCAGTCTTTTCAAGACTTGCCAAGATCTTTTACTATCTAATTAAGGTACTTCTCATTCTTTTCTAAGCTACACCACTATTCTTGTGCTCTTATTGGACATCAGTAATGCACAACAATGGTAGCATCACTATAATGGATAAATATTGTTGAATTGAACACTTAAAATTTCTCTCCTTTCTTATTATGCTATCTTCTAATTTTATAGCTTTGTTTCTTCATTGAGTTATTTTGGTTATAATGCATTTCTAAATTTTTTGAACCACTATGCAAAACTCAGCTCTATCTCCTTGGATAGAATTCATCTCTACTTGAAAAGTCTAAGTTTTGATGGTTAAACCATATGAATGTTCCAAGTTGTTCACCATTAAATATGTTTTTGAGTGTCTGAATAGGACCACTAAATATTGATAAATTTCTCAAATTAATGAATACTTGTGCAAGCATGTTGAATGATCGATCTGCTCTTGGTGGATGGCTTCTAAGTACATAATGAACATACCGACAACTAGGATGTGGTATTTCATACATGAGATGTAATGGATCATTCTTCATCACAAATGCTTTTAGCAACATTGCAAATAAATTAATAACTATCATAACACCTTCCTCAAGATCTGATAACAATCCATGCAAATTCTCTTCACTGTTTTTAAGGTACTCATCCCAAGTGTTCTAGAAAATAAAATTTGCTATTGTGAGGCGGGATTGTAGTTATGTTTGAAGGAATGCATTTCTATATAAGCACATGAATAAAATCACTATCATAATAGTCTCAACTTTCAATGGATAAAGTAACAAGTAAATGAAAGTTAGCTTCAACTATTTTTTTAACATTCATGCCAACTTATCTTTGTGTTTCAAAACTAGCGTAATAAAGAAAACATTTTTTATCTTATTTTTATGTTTGCATATGTAGATATTGTTTGGACCATAATAAATAACATGTATGTCAAATTTACATAGTTTGTCTACAAGAATATGCATAATTATCCATGGGAAGAACATCATATTAAATTTGATTCTCATAATTACTTAATTTGATGGGCATATAGTGTTAATTGATAAGAAAGAATTATTTACTTAACTCGACATCACATTCATTGCTATATTCTTCTCTGTATTAGCATCAAATTTTCTTCATTATTGTGCTATGGTGTACTCAAACTGATTTTTCTTTCTTTTACTTGATATGAGAAATTTTCTATAAAATCATTAAGAATATTGAAAATGTGAAAAAAAATTTACACCCACCTCTTAAGAGAGTATGATTTAAGTGTGTGAAATTTTCGTGAAAAATAGATAAGATAGACACTACTGAGATTTAGCCTCATTTTGTGAGGACTTTAGATCGGTTCCGTTTCCTATGCAGCACCTATAAGTTAATTACCCCTCTCATTGGAGAGAATTAATGATTAAGGCTAGTTAGGTGTTAAATGTGTAGTACATTATAGAAATTTTGGAATTTAAAAATTTATGGAATTTATCATTATTTTCTTAAAGCATATAGTGGAATGATGAGGTCGATCTAGTCCTATAGTCATCATCCATATATTGTGGTCTACTACTTAGTCGAGAATGAATCTACGATCGATCTATTAACAACACGTGAATTACGTCGTTCAAGATCCTTATAGACCTGGGGTGATGTTTGTCCAAGGAGATAATTTTAAGTCCATCTTAGTTGACAAAAGGGCTTTGTGTTTATCAAATATACCATATGATTCATAACTTAAAGGTCAACATATGCATGGTCGCATCGTAATATAATAGTGTATTTGGTGCAACCACATAGAACTCGCCATAAGCATTATATGTGAAGCTTCGCCAAACCACGCATGGGACACGCCACGTCTTTACTGACATTAGATTATTTGAGTTTGAATATAGTGATTTATTTGACTTGACATTAGCTCATTTGTCAGCTAGAGTTTTCTTAATTTGTCATCCCTACAAGTGATGGTGGATGGGTGGATGAGTTGTTTGCTTTAAGTATTTAAATAATAAATTTTATTTAGTTCAAATGTTTTCTTAGTTGAAATTTAATTTTAAGAAGATTTAATTTAGAACTCAAATATCTTTAATGATAATATCTCTTCCTTGAGATTTTAGTCAACGCTGCCATCATCGTGACTTGTCAACTCTACTTTGCTAATGAGAGGGGTCTACACTAATGTGAAATTTAAACTCTTTAGAAAATTGATATCATAATGCACCTTGTTGACTCCATTGCAAATATGAGGATCGGATTATCTAATATAATTTAAGTTTATTTAGAAGGTGATCAATTAGTAGGCCCTATCAACACTATTTCACGCATAGAGGATTAGGCCTACCGTGATCATATTCTATGGGGTTGCATATTTATCCTTCATGGACTTGAATTAACATATGAATACATTCATTGCATGCATATATATAAATGATTGAATTGATTTCATCATAAATTTTATTATATTCATCTATAAAAGAGGATAATGAAAATATATATATATATATATATATATATATATATATATATATATATATATATATATATATATATATATATATATATATATATTTGTATATATATATATATATATATAAATATATATATATATAACACCTTGTTGGGACACCAAATAGATCCAGATGTTCTTATTTGGTGACGGGTATGACATTGAGAGGTATACTATCTCAAAAAAATAGAAGTCACCACCCTACAATGGACTTAATCACCTCAAGGATTCCTAAGGACTATGGGTCTGAATGTATAAGAGATTCTTTTCTACTTTATATGAAAAGTAAAGTAGATTTATTTTAAATCGGATTGTTAAGTTCTGGCAAGCCCCATAGTTAATTACATTATAAAGAACATGATTTCTTAAGAATATTCTCGATTAAAATGATCATTGTGTCCAAAGATTTCGAAAGGGAGGACTATCAATCGATCTAATTTATTTTTAAAAAAGTCAAGTGGGATCGATCAAGAGGAGGGAGTTCTTATCGAAGTCAAATGAAGATAAGTAGGGGATGCTTAGGATACTAGGAAGCCTAGTAAGTATCCCAAACTATCTTATGGTTGAGTTTTATATTTTTAAAATTGAATTGATTTATTTGAGTTGAATTTTTATTAGAAAGTTAGGGCTTACAATCCCATGATACAAGGTCATGAAAATACCTAAGAGATGAGGATTTATCGTAGCACAAGGGAAGTAGCAACCTCAACCTAAATCTAGGGGTTTTGAGTCAAGCAGACCTAAATCTAAGATGGAAATGAATATTTAGTTTATCTTCACAAGAGAGAATAAACTACCCGACAGTTGGACTTACAATGCGGGGGCCAATTAACCTCCTACGATTTTAAAACATGGCAAAAGTCAAATGCTTGCAAGATGTCAAGTTATTTATTTTAGAAAGAGACTAAGTCCTTAAACACACTCTCTAAGAGACTAGATCATGTAGGACATGATTTAATGACTTAAATCTAATATAAATTTTGTTATATTTTATTTTTATTTTGGGCAATCAATTTGACACATGCTTTAAGATTCATATGCCTAATGCATAAGAAATTAGATTATGGGTCAAAATTAGCAAGATAAAGAGGTGTGTTTCTACCATGGTTCTCAAAGGTCAAGCCAAGTTTTGATAAAAGTGGAAGTCCTCCAATCGAGAGTGAAACAATATGCTTTTTATGCATGATGTGAGAAGAGTAATACAACATACAATTAAGGGGTTTCTAATTCTTTTATCTTGATTTATAACTCAGGCTTTATGTGAAGTTATGAGTTATTTAATTTTAGTTTAATTGATTAGTTGGATAAAAATTTATTTTCCTAAGAGCCTAATCCATCCAGCCATACATCAAAGCAGAATAAACTAGAAAAGATGTCATCTTAATGCACAAGTTAAATAAACATCAATCAATTTATAAAGCTAGCGGAAAAGAATAAGAGACCATTTGTGGTTGAGCTCCACCGACAAACCGAAAACAAATTGAAGCCTACCCCTTATATAACCCGGATTATAAATGAATTAAATACATTCAAGAAGGAATTCATTGTTGTGGGTCTTTCTTCATTCTTCATTCTTCATTCTTCATTTCTTCTTTCTTCTTTCTTCTTTTCTTTCTTCTTCTTCTTTTGGTTTGGAATGCTCTTATGGTACATAAACATCATGTCCTTATAACCAATGTTCATCCTAATACCCCATAACAATCATTCCAAAATCCTAATTGTAAAATTACATGAAAATGAGAAAAGAAAATCTAATTAAAACCTGCAAAATAGAGATTAGACAAACAAACTATACAATCTCAAGCATGTATATATATAAATTGGACTTAACACCCCCACACATGGGTAACCAAGTTCGCCTGACCTATTTTTGCTTATGCTTAGGGGTATAAGCACATGCACAACAAAAATAATTATATTTTTATTATAGCGCCCCTTAAGCACAGTCCCATACAAAAGATAATAATTAGACTAAGATCACCCTACCATTCAGTCTACGCATATACACTCTAACATCCAAGCTAATACAAAATATCTCAAAATAAAAGTAAATATCAAACCATGCACGCCTAACCTAAAAAACTAGAAAATTTTAATATGTGTGTTAAGGTTTGTGTGGTATGCTTAGTTAGGCTTTAAGATTGAAATTTTCTAAGTATGAAAATCTTAAACTTAGAGAGTTTGTTTCATGTAAGTGATTTAGTTGCTTTGGTTGATTTTATTTTGCATTTTGATTTGATTTTAATGAATCCTATAATTAATTATTAAGTTGTAAAGAGAGGAAAAGAGAAGAAAACTTCTCTTTATTTCATATCTTAAGTAATTTCTAAGGTAGATTCATATTTGATTTTTATTTAGTGAATATTTTATTATGTATTTTAATTAATCATAAGTTTAAATTTTCCCTAAACAAACTTGTTCAAAATGTCTTAAGATTAAGTAAAGTGAAATACTATCACTAAACACGCATCATTTTATTTCTTTCCCAACATGTGTCATATGCATATGGATGAATCCTAAGCATATATATAAATGCAAATGAAAATGTTTTGCACGCATTCATGATGAATAAATGCTAAGAGAGTTATTTAAGAAAATTTGGATGCTTCATGATGCATGATTTTATTAAGTAAAAAAAGAGTGATTCTTTTATTTAATTTTCATATGCACATTTATAAGTATAAAAGACATGAGTGAGTACGACGTCATTGTTAACACCAGGGTTGTAAGGTACAAGACATACTTAAAGTCTCGCAATCCTGGTGTTGTCCAGACTGATATATCATTTTTCTTAAATATATATGCATGTACAAAAAGAAATGCATGGAAAGAGAATCATGCAAAATGTTTATGTTTGTTTGATTTTGGTTTGATTGTTTAGTTTATATATGTGATGTGAATTCCTTATTAAGTCATGACATAGGAGTGCATATGAATGAATTTAAGAAAGTGTTATGCCCTTTTCAAATGGATTATACACATTGCAAATCTTATATAATTTTATGTTAAGAAAGAGATGAAGAATCACGTAATACATTTTATACTCACATGTAAGCTTATAAATAATTATAAGTAGCATATCTTTTAATTATGATATTTGATTTATAAATTTTGAAAAATAATTTTGGATTTAATAGTGATAATAATCATTCATATTCTTACTTTAGTCAAAGCGTACAATTTGACATAAAAGAAACATTTCATTTTAATTTGATTTTTCAAATGACATTGTTGACCTCTGCATATGTGTCATAAGTCGAGTCAAGCTCACAAGTCGAATTCGACGGACTTCGGAAGTGACAGTGCGTAAATCGAGGCTCAAAATGCATTGGACGTCACCGAAAATGCTCAAATGATCTTCGATCGAATTTAAACGACTTCACCATCGATTCGAATGTCAAATTGGTCAAGATATAAATATTGCCTAATCTAATGATCAACCACCGTTTATCGAAGTATCAATGTGCAATATCGGAGAGAGAAGCTGCGACGATGTCCAAACGACCTCCGTTCGTGAAATTAATTTAGCTTCGAAATATTGAAAGCTATCAAATGAGATTGTTCACGCTTAATTCGGACGAATCTGTGCAAATGTCGAATGATTTGAAGTGACAACACATAAATTGACGCTGAAGTATACTAAACATCGTCAAAATCAGCCAAATGACCTCGATGAACATGTCGCATTCATAACGCCAAGTCGAATATAAATATTGCACAACTTGATGAGCAACCATCGATCGAAGTCGTCAACGCTACCGCATCATATCAGTCGGAGATGCTGATGCAAACTAAATCACTTTCGTTTGTGAAATTGATTGTGCCATTAGCTTCGAAACATCAAAATCTATCAAGTAAGACTGTTCACACTCAATTCGGACATGTCTAAAAAAAATCGGTGTGGTAAAGCGACGCGTATTTTGAGAACACTCAATTTGACGCCGAATTGAATAAATGGCCTACAGAAAGCATATATAAAACATCGAAAAAAAAAGATAAGATTGATATATATTGATTTGTGATTTTGCTCGATTGTAAAGTTCCGTTAAAGTCGATCTTCATTTAAAAATTAAGTTAAAATCTAAAACCTAATCCCAGCCTAAGTGACCGTTCGGCTCTATTCACGTTCGGCCCGAGCCCCTTTTGGCGCCGCCAAGTCGTTCACTTTCGTCCGTCGATCCGTTCCTCTCTTGTTCTTCTTGATTCTCCTGGGAACCATCCCTCTCCTCTGCGGGTGAGGAACGAGCTCCCCTCTTCAGGATTGGCTCGAGGTTCTCTTTTGCAGCAGGGTGAGCAAGCGTTCAGCTCTTTCTCTCAAGTGGATCCTCTATGTTTTTTTTCCTCCAAAGCCATGCGCAAAACGGCTCCTCATACACCCTCATCAAATCAAAACCCCTTTTCATCTCAAAAAAAAAAAATGTAAACTTCTCCTTCCTCTTCCCTTTCTTCTTCTTTCTTTTTCCTCCTTTTCCATTTCATTTTCTTCCCTCATTTACACAAAATCGAAATTTCATCTTCCATTTCTCTCTTTTCCACCAATCCGAAAATCCCTCACTTTCCCTTAGCTGAATTCCTTCTTCTTCTTCTTCTTCTACTTCTCCTTCTTCTTTCTTTTTATTTCTTTCCTCTCTTTCCCTTCTTCCTCTCTTTTCTTTTCTCTGAAATCAGTTCTACCTTTTTGAGTATTTTACCTTTTCAATTTTGCTTTTGTGGAGAAGAACACCATCATTAGGTAGGTTCTTCTCCCGGTTTTCGGCATCTCTTCCATTACCTTTCTAATTTCGCTTTCCCGCAACCGGAGAAAAACACCATCATTAGGCGGGTTCTTCTCCCGATTTTCGACTTCGCTCCCTCTTCCATTACCTTTCCAATTTCTCTTTGCCGCAACCGGAGAAGACACCATCATTAGGCGGGTTTTTCTCCCAATTTTAGGCATCGCGTCTTTCATTACTTTTTCAATTTCTCTTCGCCGTAACCAAAGAGGAACATCATCATTAGGGTTCTCTCTTGATTTCAGATATCCAATAGTCTCTTTCTTTAATTGTAGCAGAAAAATGAGTCAGAATATGTGAGATCAATGTGTGATGTGGATATATATATGCTTGTGTTTTTTTGCAGGTTTGAAGGCCTTGTCATGCTCATCGGGGAGCGACGAGATGAAAAATCAGCTACGGTGTCGCAAGACACCGCTCGCTACGCTCATTAGGGCGTGCCGAGAAAGCCAACATCCGTTAGATGTCGCTCCCCCTAGCCGAAATGTTGCTGAAATTTTTACAAAATTCTAGACATAGAAAAAATAGAGAAAAAAAATGAATATATATATTGCATTGTATTTCTATTTATGCAGGTTTTAAGACCCCGCTAATGCCCATAGAGTGCGAAGATGGTTGTGGTGTCACAGACCACACTCTCATTAGGCGTTTGAAAGTCAAAATACTCTCGACTCTTCTACGAGGATGATGCAGGAGGTTGCCAAATTCAAATCTTTGACTTAGAAAAAAAAGAATACAAAATGAGCTTAGAATATTATGCAATGAAACATAAAGTTAAATTCAAATTAAAAACAACAAACACTAAATCAGGAAATGCTTAAAGAAACTTTGAAATAATAAAACACTTACTTTGAATGTAATCAGATCCTTCTCCCCTTTCAAACTCCAAAGCACCTTAAGCAAACTATATGAGATGGAAGGCCCTCCATTAGCTCTATTTATAGAAATTGGAAGAAGTAATGCGGGACCCATCTTTGTTTAAATTAAATATGACGGTGAGATTAGATGGGTAATTATCATAAGTAAAAATTGTATGAGACAATACTTTTCCCTATAAGTATAACTTTCCATGGCTTAAATTGAAGCAGAACAACAAATGTAAATTCCCTGATAAAGTGAGTTCGTAGTATTGTAAATTTCTCAAAGTTAAATAAGTTGTGTTTGAAATTTGGGGAGACTAGTCCTAAACTCATAACATATTTGCAATGAACTTAAAGTCTAATTTTCAAATAAATATAGAGCTTGATGTAGAGTTAATGATGAATCTAAATTGAGTTTAATAACTCTTATATGAATATGTAGATGATTATAATATGCTAATATAAGCATGGGTAGAAAATAAAATAAATCAAATTGATATAACTTATTAATGATTTGAATTGAACATAATCAAGTAAGAGAATTGAAAAATTCAACAAGTAAACTATGCAATGTTTAAAATCTAAATCAAAATGTCTTCTATGCCAGAATTTATGAGCGATCACAGCGAACAAAAGCGTTAGTTAAGACATTCTTAGATACACGTGAGCTGGACATTCTGCGCTTCAAGTGGATCTTTGAATTCTTCTTTGTCTTGGGTAGGAGTTAACAAAATCTAAACATCTATTATAAAATTTCAACTTAATAAATATAAAGCTAATTACATGCGTGCGATTAGATCGATCTAGGGTAAATAGTTGAAAAGATCTAAAGTTCTCAAATATATTTGAGTTAATTAATTAACTACTCCGATGGTGGCTGTGTTGAATGATGATTTCAATTGGAGGGGATATTTCCATCAAAATGTGATTTTATTTTCAAATCAAATTAACTCAAATTAAATATCAATCTAAAACTGTTTAAATGAAACTCTATCATTAAAAGCTTAAATTAAAACTCAATTTATCCACCTTGTAATTTATGGGGTGATAAATTAAGAAAACTCTCAGCTAAATGTAATAATCAAGTGTTACATTATGTTCTCCTCACCAATCTCATGCGTAAGGGGCGGTGTGCGTGTCCCTGCGTGGCATAATGCTCCTAGATGATGTAGTTACGACAAAGTCTTATGATCAGTGGTTTGGTAGGCAGGCTCCATTATATTATGATCACTAGCGCGTATGCTCACGATTTACTCCGAGTTGTGAATCATAAAGGATAGGGAAAACAACTCTCTGTCTTCTAAGGTAGACTTAAGCCTGTCTCCTTAAGACAAACACCACCATAGGTCTACAAAGATTTCTTGGATGACATAACCCATGTGTTGCTGAAAATGATCCTTCGGTCAGGTTGAGTCGACTACCTCCTCTGACTAAGTAGACTAGGGACCACGATAGCAGGGATGGAACCATGAATCTAGATGGACGCGTCATCATTCCCCAACCATCCAGTTTAAGATGAAATGGTGAATTTCATATTCTTAAATTTTAAAACTCCATATCTTCTATGTTCAGTTACATTATTGCTAATCAGTTCTCTCTCACTTATTGGGAGGTAATTAACTATAGGGGCTTTGCACATAGAACCATATCAGTCCTTTGCAAATGACCATAGTGTCTTATTATTCCATCGCCTTGAAAATTACAGACACTTAAACCATACTCTCTTCAATTCAATTTGAGGAGATGGGGTGAATTTTGAGCTATTTTGGTGACTCGAGGACAAGATTCTTTTTCCATCTTTGGCCAGTCATATATGTGCTATAGTAGCAATAAAATTTTTGAAAATTCAAAAAAAAAAAACAAAATGGTGATTTAAGTGTATAATAAATTCAATATGAGACTCTATGTGAATGAATTTCTGTAAAGTATATCTTTACACTATTATTTTTATGGTACCTGCATTTGAAAGTATGGGTGAAATAATAATAATTAATTACTAATCCCATCTTTCACTTTTTTGAATGGATCTACAAAGCACTCCTTTCACCATTTAGCTAGAAGTAATGCGAACATCTACTGTAGTCATCAACACAGAGATGTTTGCTATAATTCAATTTGGTAGCTTGATTTCCATATCATAATTTGTAACTCTGCCACATGGTACATTATTCAGCCATCTTTGGAAGGCCTCAATTCTTGACTCTACTTGGTCACATTAGCCAATCAGTTCAGTGACCAACCACTAAGGAGTTCTCGATGAGAACTTCAATTTTTAAAGCTAGGCCAATCGAAGCCCATGAAAAGAATGGTTAATGGGCAAAGCGACTTTAATGCCTCTGTGCATTGCTTCCTTGAACCTTTTTGTACGGAAAGCATGATCATGAAGCTTTCTAGCAAATTAGAAGGAGAAGAAGAAATGTTGAGAGGCTCGGATTTCAAATTCTGGTGAACAAGCGATATTGCCTTGAATCAGTATTCCCACCCTAACTTTGACAATCTAAAGTGGGTAAAAGGAATAGCTCTAGTGAAGTAAAAGTCATAGAACCAACCACATGCTCCACCACCCGGAGGATTGAAACATCTTGATACAAAGTTCTCAAAGTAGCTAAGGATGAGGCTTAATGAAAAGATTTGAGGCATGTGGTGAGAAAATCTTGAAGCTCCACCAAGGAGGTTGCCATCTCTTATGGTAACCATCTCAAAACAAGTATGCTTCATGTGGTAAGCATCGATGACACTGATCGTGTGTCAAAATTTGCTAGAAGGTCTGACAAAGGATAAGATAGATAGGCTAAGGCCAGATGAAATGAAGAATGGAAGAGGTGTGACATCGATATATACTTCACTCAAAATAACTCATCAAGTGGATATCAAAGAAGGGATATCATTGATGAAAGACATGATGGTGACACCACGGAGAATCCAGGGATCCCATCATATCATTCACCATCACAAGAGAAAGTTGACTTTGATCGCAGTCCTTTAATAGAAGTAGTATTTGTTTTGCACATTGAGCCAAAGATCCACTGGAAACATCGATCAGAAATTCATGTGCAAAAAGAAAGTGATGAAGATACACTATGGAAGTGGAAGTGTCTATATGGTTGATATAGATGAACTTTGCCATCAAACAACATGAATCCAGGGAACCTAAACTTGAATTCAAGATTTATGAGGAAGAGTCTTTACAGAAGCAAATAGAAGATGGATCTTCAATCTCTGTTGAAGATGAAGAAGAAGAAGATTAGAATGAGAAAGAGATCATGGGTGTCGAAGCTGTCTATCTGGTTGAACCAAGAAATGAGCTTAGTACATGCTTTTATACTCGGTCGTCATTATTGACAATAAATTTGTCTACAAATGTACAAGGAGAAGGATAGTCATGTTCTTCCCGAAAATGGCGAGCGAGAACAACAATAAGAAATAGAGGAAGAAGAAGAGCCTTGTTGATTGTCGTGGCTAGAGAGAAAAATCGGCGTCAAATGGAGTCAAAGATAAGAAAATTGCATAGCTTGGTACCAAGATGAATGACATGATGATATAAATGAATATTATGATAGAGATGTTGCAGAAGAATATCACATCAAATGTAGCACATGTCTTGTCTACTAATCAACAGGTAGTTAATAATGTAACTTTCATACCACCAGTCACTTTGGTACCTCAAGCTCCTACAGTATATGCTACACATGAAGCGAGGAATGAAGTTAACTAACTACCTCTTCAGTCGATAATTCAAAATTGGCTAACACACACGGATATTTGCTTTAGAAATAATAATCAATGAAAAGATAAAGGCATAGCCTCGCGATGAAAAGGCGTGGTTTTATATCCGGTGAATATGATCAAGTGTACCGAAGGTTACTGTCAAAATTTAATATTTTTAGTGGGCTTGGTAATCCAAAGCAACATCTAGCTTTAAGGTTACTTGTGGTAACAGGAGAATGATCTACTTTTTTTGTCGGTTATGTCAAGACGACCTCGCTTGAGTGGTATGCAGAATTGTCAAATGATTCAGTTAAAACTTTTCCAATTAGAGACAATATTATGAAGAGGTTCTAGTGCATGAGAAAATAATTGACTTGCCTTGCTGAAAAGGAAAAAAGATGAGTCAGTGACAAAATTTATAAGTCGTTGGCGTAACCTAAGCATGAAATGTGAGCAATAAATAGAAAATGAACATGCGATCCAATTGCTAATGGATAATATGGATGATAAAATGACACAATTTCTATGTATGAAGTCAATTACAACATTCCAGGACTTGCTCGATAGAGTGACTAAATTTGAAAATTTGAATCACTAATTGAAATCTATGCAGATAAAACAAAGAAAACCTTGAGACTCAAAGAAGAAATAATACTCATCTTCCTATAGCTTAAATGGAAAAGCGGTGATATATAATGTGGATAAAGAAAAATAATGTATAATGATGATAAGGAAAGAAGCATATTCTAATCACAACCAAAATTGGTATTGGGAGGCAATGACAAACCTCGGACTTTTCAAGTGGTGAGGAGCGTCAAACAAGCAATAAGAGATGATGCGAATAAGCCATCTCTTAAAAAAAAAAAAGATGAACAAAGATTATTCCTTTAGAAGAGAGTCAAAATTATTGTTTTGGCAAGTAGCGGTCTACAATTACCATAAATTAAAAGGCACGAAGAAGGTCAGTCAAATTGATAATCAATTTGTCCATATCATGGGATGATCAATCATCTTATTGAAGATTGTTATGTCTTAAGATTAGCTAGAAATGAAGTATCGGCGGTGAATTTACATTATCGATAGTGTTCTAGTCAATAGAAGAGTCTATAAGGATGATTATGTCATCTTTTATCATCATCCAAAAGACAAAAGAAGGAGAAATCAGTTGTTGAAGAATGAAAGCGATAATCTCAAAAGGCGTGAAAATGAAAACAAAAGGTCCTAGTGTTAAGTGAAATCACCACTTGAACTTATATTGGACTTAAAGAGATACTAAACCAAGTATTTGAGCTCTCTGGCATTTTGAAACTTCATCCTGAGAGGGAGTACTAAACCAGACCATAAGTTAAAGAAAGGTAAGAAAAGAAGATCAAGAACTACAACTCAAAATTATTAATAATTTAGGAGTATCACCGTGACAAGACAACCATTTAGGCTTACAGACTTTATGCCTAAACTTCGTATTGATGAATCAGATGAAGAAGATAATGACGAATCTTGTCCAGTAGAGACATGCTGAATCATTTATGTGATATCAGATGTTCTTCAGCATCAGTTACTCCGAAATGACAAGAGTGGTCAGACAGACTCGACCAAACCATCAAAATTTTTATCAGGAAAGCAATAAGAGCCTGAGGAGTTAACATTGAATTTTGTTTAATGACTCAAGAGATACATTTAGATGAAGATCTATGTTTTTTCGGAGAGAAGAGTCGAACTCATCGATATCATCATAAAAACATGAAGTTGAAAAATGAGTCCTTTTGGTCAACCTCCATAAGAAGGAATTTGAAGAAATTATGTCTTCAGAAGAATCTGAGCAAGATAAGGTGATTCAACTTCAGTTGAAAAGCGGTAAAGTCTTACCACCTTGTGGAGAATAAATTCTTATCAGGGAGTTGCCTTTCAAATCTGTGGTGTGAAAAGAAAGAGGACACCTTATAGAAATTCATCTTTTGAAGATGTCACAGATCCGAAATATACTTATTGATTTGTCTTTCATGGAAATATTGTACTATCTCGAGAGATGAAATCCTTCTTCTTTAATGAACCAATCTCATGGACTCTAGAAGATGGATGAATATGTAGATCTTACTTTACATGTACAAGTAAATTTATTTAAGTTCTTAAGTTCCCTAGGGCAAGAAGCCCACTTGTTAATTACATCAAGGGCAGATCTCTTGGGAAAACTCGATTAAGGTAAATGATCATTGTCTAAAAGATTTCAATAGGAAGGATTATCAATCGATTAGTTGTTTTGAAGATCAAATGAGATTGATCAAAATAGGAGTTATTATGGAAGCTAAAATGAGAGATAAGTAGGAGATATAGATTTTAGGAAACCAGAGCATCTTGAAACTATCATATGGTTGCTTTACATTTTAATGATTTAGTTTGTTTGAGTTGTATCATTAGAATTTTGGACTTAAGATTCCTTAACATAAGATTAAGGAAATGAGAGGAGTTCTTATGGCCCACAAGAGAAGCAACCTTGAACCTAAATCTAGGAAGCTTTTGAAACATATTGACCTCATTTTTAGAATGAGCTCTCAACCCCTCCATCTTAGACATAGGAATTCTCTTAGACTTTAGAGTTTAGTCTTAGACACATCTAGTGATTAGGTGGATACTCACCTAGCCCAGAAGACTTAGAGAGTTAGCCATAGGAATAAGTCATGCTTTAGGGGTGTCATGAAAATTTCCTATCTTTAGCTTAAACCATTCCTCACATTCCTTCTTTTTTTAAGTCAAACTACAAATCAATTCTATTTGATTTTCTCTAAATTCAAATCAACTCCATATGATTGAAATCCATGATTGAAATCCATGATTGAAACCCATGATAAAAAATCAATCAAAAATTCTTAAGTTCAAATTTTCTAAGTCCTTAACCCTTTCTTAAGGACTTAGCCAAAATCATGATTCAAACCTATTCAAACTTTTGAGATTTTCTAATTCCATTTATATTCTCATTTATATTCACATGTATAAAATATAAATTCAAATCAAATCAATTCAAAACTCCAAATCAATTCATGAAATTTTCTTAAGTCCTTTAATTTTCATTAAAGGACTTAGCCAAAATCAACTCTAAACTTTGATCAAATCTACTCAAACCCTTGGGATTTTCTCAAAACTTATTTATATTCTCATATATAAATGAAATATAAATATAAATCAATCAAATCAAATCCCCAAATTAAATTCTGAATTTAAAATCCTTGAAATTCCCTTAAATCCCTTAATTTTTCATTAATGGATTTAACCTAAAATTTATCAAACCATTTCAAACTTATGAGATTTTCTCAAAATCAACATATATAAATAAAATATAAATATACATCAATCAAATCTAATTCAAAAAATTAAATTTCAAATTAAAAAATTACTTTAAATCCATTAAATTCCTTTAATGGATTTAACCTAAATCATGATTAAACACTTTTCAAATCCTTGAAATTTTCTCTCATGATCAATTTATATTCTCATTTATATTCATATATATAAATGAAATATAAATTCAAACAATCAAAACTTCAAAATCAAACTCAAATCAACTCAAAATCAAATCAAGTCTTTCAAGTCAAAATCTTGAACTTAACTTAAACCCACTTTCAAATCAAGTCAAACTCTTGATTTTCATGGTTCAATCAACCCTACAATCATGAGCTCATATATAAATCCAAACCTCAATCAAACAATCAAAACCCAAATCAAAAATCAAACCCAAAACCCTTCATATTCTTCCTTTGAATATGAAATTTTCAAATGGATCAAAATCCATTTGACTTCAAACCGCTTGTAAATGGATTTACATTTCAATCATAAGTCCATATACAAGATCAATCAACTTCAAATCAAATTTCGACCAAGCCATTTGACCCACTTAGGCTCACTTGACCCAAAGTGACCTAAAGACCCTTATGAGCCAATTTTGATCCTAACCAAATTGGATTGAACCAAACTCATATATCCTCTCATCAACAATCATCATGGGATGATCAATCAATCAAATTGGGTCAAACCAAGTCAAACCTAAGGGTAGACCAAGTCAACATTTAACCTAAAATAAAATCTTATATAGCCAAAATCCACCATAGGCCAAATTGATTGAAATCATTGATCTAAGTTCACTCATGACCTATGTTTGAACTTGACCAAGCCAACATTTGAGCCTAACCTAGCCCAATTGGCTCACTTGACTCAAATTGACCCATTTTGACCTAAAAGGCCAAACTGTATCAAAACTTGATCTAAGCCAAATTGATTGAAACCAATGGGTCAAGTCCATTCCAAATCACTTGTGGAACTTGACCAAAGCCTCAATTGGCCAACTAGACCCAACCTAGCCCAATTGATTTTAGACCCAACATGACCTAAAGGGGTCATGTTGAGCCAAAATTGAACTTAACCCAAATTGATTGGAAACAAAGATACCAATCCACTCCATATGACTAAAACCTACCTCGAAATCAAATAGGTCAAATGGGTCAACTTGACCCATTTGACCTAAATGAGTCATATGAGCCAAAACCAAATATACCAAATTGAACCAAACCAAAGCCACCAAAACATTTCAAATGGTCATATGAACTTGACCCAACCCTTGGTTTGACCCAATTTGACTTGGTCAACTTGACCCAAGTTGACCCATTTTGACCTAAATGGGTCAACATGAGCCAAACCCTATCAAATGGATTCCAAATCCAATGAAACTTGGCCAAACCTATTTTCTCAACATACCAAATATACCCAAAGTGAAAAAAAATAGTAAAATGACCATTTTACCCCTAGGCCATAGAACAAATTTTGGCCTAGCCCATGGGTATTTTGGTCATACACTTCACAATCACTTGAGGCTTTCCTAAAAGCTCAAGGGGACTTAGTGATGAGTGGTGCACCCAACCCAATGGGTTTGGGTAGCCCATTTGGCCCATACCAAACCCCACCACATAACTTGAAATTGTTTTCAAATTCTCCTAAGCTCAATTTGATGCACATGGGAGGCATCCACCCACCTCAAACAACCATGTGCAATGATCTAACAACCTAAACAACCCTCCCCAATATGGTCAATTGGATCAAAATGACAAGTGGTTTGATCGTCCCATGGGGAGATATACTCCCCTAATTCAATGAAATTTCAATTCACTCACTATCGATTGGAGCCTAGGAACCTTAGAATCATCGAGCTTTCAAGCTTCTAGAGAGGATTTGAATTTCCTTTCATTTTGCACAAGGCAAAAAATAGGGAGCTGAAATTCAACTTCCTCACACTTGATTCCCAAATTCATACACTCCTTCAAGGAACAAGTCGAGCTCACCATTCAGTTCCCAAAGCAAGGAGAGAGGATCAATTCAATCAAAGCCAAGCTGAAGTGTTGGTCCACCATTGATCCACTCCAATCTCAAGGCCTAGAATTTCAACAAGCTCTCACTACAAGCTACATCGATCTTTGAGCGATCACCTCCACGAGGTATGTAATTTTGACCACTTATAGGTGTGGTCTTTGTGAAAAATTTCATGGCATGTGAAATTGGATTGGTGGTATTCTTTAGATGGTGTGGGTTGATTTCTTGTATGATTCCATGCTAAATTGGGCTTGGATCTCCCTTGATCATGGATGGTTCACATTGATCCTCAAGAACTTGGCTCATCTCAACCGCCCATCCGCACATTTTAGATGGACGAGATTATTAGCATTAGAATCATTTACCTTTTAAACCGGTGAATCCTCCCGCTTTGATCGACGCCGAGGATATTAGCGCATCCGCCACCATTTGAGATGTGAGTTAACACTCCACGTGTAAAGCGCCGACACGCCGCCACCACGCGCCGCGGATGGTATTCGTAGTGATTAGTTAATTTACCTAATTAATTCCTATTAATCCATAGAACTTCAAAATTCATAACCCTCTAGAAAAATGGAAAATGCTATGGAAAGATAATTTAATCTAGAATATTTTAAAATATTTTCAATGGATTTTGAATTACCTTTCTCTAATTTGTTTCTTTGGAAATTTAATTAGCTAATTACTTTAATTAAGTCAATTAATCTCAAATTTTGTTCATTTTAGGGATGATCCCTCCCCTAATTTTCTTGAGATTTATTTTAAATTGAAAAAAATGTTATTTCATCTAATTGCCCCTTTCATGTAATGATAATTAAGTGTGATTAGTGATTTTCCTATGATTAAGTTTGATTAAGGGATCCAATAAGTGAGGTTTATGGAATAATATTTCCCTAAGCTATTCCTAAACCCCTCTTCTCCTTAATCCTTTAATTAAGGTTAACTCATTAATCACCCCTTAATCAATTTTCAAAAATTCTAAAAGTTTTGAACTTAATTAATCTACCTTGGGTAGATACTTAGGTGTTTAATAGCCTAAGTTTAATTAAGAAATTAAAACCCTTTCATAAGTGTGAAGGGTGTTTTAAAAGTACTTAAGCTAAATCTCTTAGCTTAATTAACTTTTAATTGTGAGCCAAATTGCATTAGGTCTTTTCATTATTAGGTGCATTGCAAATTTAAATTCCTGTGGATTTTATGTCATCTCATTGGCTCATAATTACTTAGTTAATTTTTCTAAGGTGGTGTAGGTAAGGGTTAATTAAGCCACTTAATTCATACCTTAACCTAATCAATGCTTAAAAATAGATTTAATTATCTAAAAATTAAAAAAAAAATACAAAACACATGTGGGAATGGGTTAGGAATAGCAAACTCATCTCACATTTTCAAAATTAAATCAAACTTCAAACTAAATAAAAATTATTTTGAAATTCACTTTGATTTATTATAATTTTTTTATTTCTTAAGAATGTATTTATGATTTAAGTAAAGTGAGTTTGTTTACATACTTTCATTACTTTGGATCTTTCCCAACATGTTAAGTTGTATGTCATGTGATTCATGCATTCATAATTTCATATTTCAAATTTTAAAATGAAAATTATTTACTTTATGTCAAATGTGCATGTGTTGGCTAAAGTAAAATATGAGTGGCTATTATCACTACTAAATCTAAATTATTTTCATAAAATCAAATATCAAATCTGAAAGTGTGCTATTCATATACTTAATTATAAGCTTGCATGTGATAGATTATAAAGTCATGTTAGTATAGTTTCCTTTCTCTTTCTTATGTTAGCATAGTTTGAATAGAATTTTGGTAAGATGTAGGTTCATTTGAAAAAACCCAATACCTTAATTTATATCCTATTCATCCCTATCATCATCTAAGAAAAGTTACCTACTTGCATGAATAAATTGCATAAACAAAACAAATCCATTAAGCTTTTGCATATTCCTTTTCTACTTCATTTCTTTTATATATGTTGTTTTAAAAGTGGTATATTACAACCCCGAGGTTATACTTTTAAGTAGCCCCTAAGTAGGTCTTGTACCTTACACCTCTCTAGTTAACAATGCACTCACTTATGCCTTTCTTACTTTCATGTATGTGAAATTTTGGATAAGGAAACCCCTTTCTACTTTTAAAAAAAAATCATGCATATTCAACCTCTAAATTTTCTTAAATGGATTACTTAGCATGCATCATAAAGTGTTAACTACTCATTTGTATGTATAGATATGCTTAGGATCCTTCCATATGCATGTTATATATGTTGGGAAAGAAATAAAGCAATGGTGTTATGTGAATTTTGATTCATTTTATTTAATCTTAAAATATCTTTCTTTTTGAATAGTTTGTTTAGAGTTTATCTAAACTTAGGATTAATTAAAAGATTTAACCAAAACATTCACCTAAATGAAATTAAAATATGAACTACTTAGAAAATTACTTAAAGTTAGGGAAGGAAAGAGAAGTTCTCTTTTCCTCTCTTCATAACTTAGTAATTAATTGTTTCACTTAAACCAAATTAAAACATGAAATAAAAAACCCCAAAACACTTAAACAACTTAAATGAAACCCTCCTCTAAGTTGAACATTTCTTCACACTTAGAAAATTTGAATTAAAGTCCTAAGCTAAGCCACAAACCTTAAAAGCACACACATTAGCTAAGTCACACCACTTAGCTTAGTTAGGTCGGCATGGTTTGATGTTTATTTTGTTTGTGATCTATGTTTAATGATGTTAGAATGAATGGATAATGCTTAGTCTAACTATTCTTTCTAGGGATTGTGGGGCTATCATAAATAAAATATAAATGCTTTTTTGCTTGCGTGCTTTATACCCCTTGCATAATCCATATGTGGACTTAGTCACCCATGGGGTGATAAGTCCAATATACATGCAGATTTGTGTGGTGTGATTTAACTTTTTTTATGTGTTAGATTTCTACTTTTTTTTTCATGTAAAATTTAAAATTAGGATTTTGGAATGATTTATTATGGGGATTAGATGAACATTGGTCATAAGATCCCATCTTATGCACCATGTGAAGCCTTGGAGCATCCACCATTCCAACCATTCAAAGAAGGAACCAAAGAAGAAAAGAAGAAGAAGAAGAAGAAGAATAAAGCTTGAAGACCCCATAATAATGAATTCCTTTTGTTAAATTAATTCATTTGTAATTGGTTGTATATAAAGTACTACCCACATTTGATATTTTGGTTTGGTGGTGCACCAAAAATTTTTATTCTTTTATGATTAGCTTTATAAATTGATTGATGATTTGTTTAGCTTTTGCATTAAGTTTTCTAGTTTCTTTCTTGCTTATGTATGGCCCGGATGTGGATTAGGCTCTTTAGGGAAAAATAAATCTTTACCCAACTTAACAACTCAAATTAAATAACTCATAACCTCACCTAAAGCTTAGTTTAAAATCAAGATAAAGAATTAGCAACCCCTTAGGATGAGAGCATTTATAATAATATCATGCACAAATGCATCTTATTTCACTCTTGATTGGAGGGCTTCCACCTAGAGAACTGCTTGACCTGAGAGTCGTGGAAAACCACCTCCTTTCTCGATTTTGGCCAATAATGATTTCTCATGCATTAGTCATAAAATTATTAGCCTAAGTCAAAATAATTTAAAATAATAATTTGAAATTAGATTTTAGGTCATTTGAAGCATGTCCCTTTACATGATCTAGTCTCTTTAGGAGAGTGAGTTTCTTAGTCTCTTTCTAAATAAAATAGCCTAGCTATCTTGCATAAGCATAAAGACTTGCCTACATGTATTTAAAATTATTTAGTTGGCCACCCCAAAGGCCAGTAAGTCTGTTATTGGTGGTTTGTCCTCTCTTGTGAGGCAAACCAATTACCCATTTTCCTTAGATTTAGGTTGCCCTCGCCAAAGCTCCCTAGATTTAGGTTAGGTTGCTTTTCCCTTTGTGGCCATAAGCATAATTCCTCACTTTAGGCATTTCTTAATCTTGTGTTAAGGAATCTTACGTCCTAAAATTATAATGAAAATATAACTCAAACAAACTAAATCAATTTCTAAATGTAAAGCCCAATTTAGATAGTTTGAGATGCTCCATTCAGTTACGTATTGCTATCTTGCTTATTTGAAAATTTTTTTAGGATGGCTTTCTCTTTTGATCAATCTCATTTATCTTCAAACATAAGCCAATCGATTGATAGTCATTCCCTATTGAAACCTTTAGAGACAATGATCATTTACATTAATAAAGTGCTTTCCTAAGGGATCTCGTCCCTTAGGATGTAATTAATTATTGGGGCTTGCCCCTATAGGAAACTTAACGAACTCGATTTAAAATAAACCCTTTTTTACTTTTTCATGTAAAGTAGGGGAAGAATCTACATATATAATCCATTGTCGAGTCCTTGAGGTGATTGTGGTTTATTAAAGGGTAGTGACTTCTGTCTCTCGAGATAGTACACTATACCTTGATGACATATCCGATCACTTGAATAAGTACATCTGCGGATCTATGTGACGTCTTACTAAGATGAATTTTTATATAAGTGTTGCCTCTTTCATTTCTCCACACAGATTTGAAGGCAACTCCTCTATAAAAAATTTTCACCATAGATTTTTCTGGCGACTCTGCTGGGGATGGTGCCTCTCTTCATCTTTGGTAAATGATCGTTGTTTTTGAGTATCGATAGTTGGTTTGTACTTTGGTATGAATCCAAGACCATCCTTCTTTCCATTGGCACTTAGCTCATTTCACTCTTGAGTTAAGTTATTAACATCTTTAGGTTTTAGACATTCCTCGTTGGTCTTAAAAATATTTCTCCAATGGATAAAATAAAAGATCCAATATAAAAAGAAACATCTTAAAGACTTCCTCCTTATCATTTTCATGATAAGGAAAGGTTCATCCTAAATTAATAAATCTTTTATAAAGAATTTTGCTTTTCAAAAAATACCTTCATGTAAAAATTATGGGAATTGTTAGATGAAGGTGACAAAATTTTGTGAAAAATATTTTATTAAGTGCATTTTTGAAAAGGTGTTTTTGAAAAAGCAAAGTTCTTTATGGAAGATTTTATTTATTTTTAGGATGAATCTGTCTTTATCATGAAAATTATAAGGAGGAAGCCTTTAAGAATGTTTTTTTTTTTATTTTAGATTTTTTCATTTTACCCATTGGAGAACAGATTAAGACCAACAAGTCCTAAAACTTAGAGATGTTGGCTAACTAAAGAATGAAATGAGCTAAGTGTCAGAAGAATAATCTTGATTCATACCAAAGTACAAATCTACTATTGATACTCAAAGACAATGATCATTTACCAAAGATGGAGAGAGAAACCATCCTCAGTGGAGTCGCCAGAAAAATCTGTCTGGTAGAAAAAGTTTCACACATATATAGAGAGTCGCCTTCAAATCTGTGGTGAAAGGACTATCAATCAATTGGTTTGTGTTTGAAGATCAAATAGGATTGATAAAAAAGAGGGAGTTATTATCGAAGCCAAAATGAGAAATAAGTAGGAGATGCTCTAGGAAACTGAGCATCTCAAACTATCCTATAGTTGGGGTTTAAATTTTATAAATTGATTTAGTTTGTTTGAGTTGTATTTTTCATTATAATTTTAGGACTTAAGATTCCTTAACACAAGATTAAGGAAATGCCTACGAGGTGAGGAATTATGCTTATGGCCCATAAAGGGGAGAAGTAACCTTAGAACCTAAATCTAGGGAGCTTTGGCGAGGGCCAGAAGAACAACCTAAATCTAAGGAGAAAATGAGTAATTGGTTTGCCTCAAGAGAGATGACAAACCATCCTGACTTGGACTTACAAGCCAGGGTCTAACTCCTATGATTTTAAATACATGTTGACAAGTCTTTATGCTTATGTAAGATAGCTAGGCTATTTTATTTAGAAGAGATAAGTCCTTAAACTCACTCCCTAAAGAGACTAGATCATGTAAAGGGACATGCTTTGAATGACCTAAATCTAATGCATTTCAAATTTCATTTTATTTTTATTTTGGACAATTATTTTGGCTCAAGCTAATAGAATTCATATGACTAATGGATGAGAAATCAGATTATTGGCCAAAATCAGCGAGAAGGGAGGAGGTGAGTTTCCACCACGGCTCTCAAAAGTTAAGCGGAGTTTCTTTGGCAAAGGTGAAAGCCCTCCAATCAAGAGTGAAATAGAATGCATTTGTGCATGATATTATAAAGAAATGCTCATCTAACTAAGTGGTTGTTAATTCTTTTATCTTGAGTTTAAACCTAAGCTTTAGGTGAGGTTATGAGTTGTTTAATTTTAATTTTAATTATTAAGTTTGGTAAAAGATTTATTTTTCCCTAAAGAGCCTAATCCATCCGGCCATACATAAATCAAGGAAGAAACTAGAAAAAAATTATACTTAATGAAAAGCTAAACAAATCATCAATCAATTTATAAAGCTAATCATAAAAAGAATAAATGGTCGTTTGTGGTGCACAAAAAAAAAATATCAAATTGGGTAGCGAGCTCTACCCATACTTACAAATGAATTGAATTCAATTAAGCAAGGAATTCATTGTTATGAGTCTTCAAGCTTTATTCTTCTTTCTTCTTTTCTTCTTTCTTTTGGTTCTTCCTTTGGATGGTGATGATCCAAGGCTTCACATGGTGCATAAGATGGGATCTTTATGACCAATCATCTATAACAAATCATTCCAAAATCTAATTATATAAATTTTACATGAAAAGGAAAAGAAATCTAACTAACACACAAAACAAAGGTTAGCTAAAACACACCACACAAATCCCAAGCATGTATATTGGACTTATCACCCACATGGTGACTAAGTCCACGGCCTATGGATTATGCTTAGGGTATAAGCACAGCAAGCATTTATATTTTTATTTATGATAGCTTAAGCACAATCCCCCACAAGCGTGCCATTCATTTACGAGCATAAACCCATCTAAAACATATATCACAAATTAAAACATAATATCAAACCATGCATCGACCTAACTAAGGCTAGAAGTGGTGACTTTAATGTGTGTGCTTTGAAGGTTGTGTGGTATGCTTAGTTAGGCTTTAGGTTCAAAATTTCTAAGTGTATGAAGAACATGTTCAACTTAGGGGAGGTTGGTTTTATTTCATGTTTTGCTTTGGTTTAGTGAATCCAATTAATTACTAAGTTATGAAGAGAGAAGAGAGAGAACTTCTCTTTCCTTCCCTAACAAGTAATTTCTAAAGTGGATTTCATTTTAGTTTCATTTAGATGAATGTTTTGATTACATCTTTTAATCAATCCTAGTTTAGATAAACTCTAAACAAACCTATTCAAAAGAAAGACATTTTAAGATTAAATAAAATGAATCAAAATTCACATAACACATTACTTCATTCTTTCCCAACATATATAACATGCATATGGATGGACCCTAAGCATATCTATACATACAAATGAGTAGTTAACACACTTTATGATGCATGCTAAGTAATCCATTTAAGAAAATTTAGAAGTTGAATATGCATGATTTTCTTAAGTAGAAAAGGTTTTCTTATCCAAAATTTCACATACATACATGAAAGTAAGAAAGGCATAAGTAATCTGATCATTGTTAATCGAGGTGTAAGGTACAAGACCTACTTAGTACTTAAAGCCTCACAACCTTGTTTAATATACTCACTAATATATATATATATATATATATATATATATATATATATATATAAGAAATGAAAATAGAAAATGAATATGTAAAAATTGTTTAATGAATTCCTTTTATTTTATGCAATTTATGCATGCAAGTATAGGCAACCCTTCTTAAGTGATAGCATAGGGATGAATAGGGTATGAAATTAAGTAAGTTTTGGATTCTTTTCAAATGAACCCTACATCTTACTCTATTCAAAACTATAACATAAGAAAGAAAGGCTATGCTAAACATGCTTTATAATCCATCACATGAAAGCTTATAATTAAAGTATAAGTAGCACATTTTCAGATTTGATATTTGATTTATGAATTTTTGAAAATAATTTGGATTTAGTAGTGATAATAGCCACTCATATTTTACTTTAGCCAACACATGCACATTTGACATAAAGTAAATAATTTCATTTTAAAATTTGAAACATGAAATTATGAATGCATGAAATCACATGGCATACAACTTAACATGTTGGAAAAGATCCAAAGCAATGAAAGCATGTAAACAAACTCACTTGACTTAAATCCTAAAGACATTCTTATAGAATAAAGAAATTTAGAATAAATCAAAGTGAATTTCAAAATGATTTTTATTTAGTTTGAAGTTTGATTTAATTTTAAAAAGGTGAAATGAGTTTGCTGTTCCTAACCCATTCCCACATTTGTTGTATTTTTTTTGTTTTTTTAGATAATTAGATCCATTTTATATGTTGATTAGGTTAAGGTATGAATTAAGTAGCTTAATTGACTCTTACCTACACCCCATTTGAAGAATTAACTAAATAATTATGAGCCAATAAGATGACATAAAACCCAGAAGGAATTTAAATTTGTAATGCACCTAATAATAAAAGGCCTAATGCAATTTGGCTCATAATTAAAAGTTAATTAAGCTAAGGGATTTAGCTTAAGTAATTTTAAAATACCCTTTCACACATGTGAATTAGATTTTGATTTCCTTAATTGAAAATAGACTATTAAACACCTAAGCATCTACCTAAGATAGATTAATTAATTTCTGAAACTTTTTAAATTTTTTAGAAATTGATTAAGGGGATAATTAATGAATTAACCTTTAATTAAGAGGAGATTAAGGAGAGAAAAGGGGTTTAGGGAATAACTTAGGGGAAATGCCCCAAAATTATTTCATAAACCTCCCAATTATTGGATCTGATCTTAATCAACTATGATCATAAAGTAAATCTACTAATCACACCCTAATTATGCTTAATTACATGAGAAGGGTAATTAAGAAAGTCATAGGCAATTACTCTCATCAAGCCTTCAATAAATCCCAACAAAATTAGGGGAGGCAGAGGTCATCTCCTAAAACTTACCCAAAAAATTTGAGATTAATCAGAGGCCTAATCAAAGAGTAATTAGCAAAATACACTTTCCAATAAAACCCAAATTAGAAAAATCATAATTCAAACTCATCAAAATTAATTTTAAAATGTCTAGGTTTAATTATCTATCCATAGGTTTTATTTCATAATTTTGATTTTTAGAGAGTTATGCATTTTAGAAGTTCTATTAATTAGGAATTAATTTATTAATAACTAATCCCATTAATCGCAGCTCACGCATGCGGCGCGTGGTGGTGACGGCGTGCTT
Organism: Cymbidium sinense; assembly: GCA_021442155.1. Classification (NCBI taxonomy): domain Eukaryota; kingdom Viridiplantae; phylum Streptophyta; class Magnoliopsida; order Asparagales; family Orchidaceae; genus Cymbidium; species Cymbidium sinense. The sequence continues at coordinate 49,130 of JAKCPB010001021.1, forward strand.
TACACACATGCAGACTTACAAGTTGTCATCACAAAGCGAGGTGGCATACATGAAATTCGGTCATTTGATCAAAGATTGGACGTCTAAGGATCTCCCCCGCGATTTATAAAGGATAAATGAGATCTAAATGTGTTAAATAATCTCAGTCGTCCATTTGAAATGCACGGATGGATGACTGAGATTAGCAAAGTTCTTCCTGATCCTTGAGACCATCCATGATCAAGGGAAGATCCAAGCTTAATCTAGCATGAATCACACAAAATTTGACCCACACCATCTAAGATATAGAGCGACCTACGGTCAAAATTTGATGAGGTGAAAATTTCTTTCACAAAGCTCCACACCACATTGAGTTTAGTGATCGAAAAATTCCATACCTCATGAGTGATCCATCGATCGATGAGGTAGCTTCTAGTGAGATGAAACCTAAAATTTGGCCTTGATTGAGTGGATCAATGGGTAGACCAACTCCTTTTTGCTTGGGCTTCAGTTTTGATCCAATTAAGCTCTTCCTTGCATCTAGAACTTCAGAGAGAGCTCAAGAAAATTTGACTTGACCCTCTGATCGAGTGTGCAAGAGTAGTTGGATTTAAATGGAGTGTAGAAGAAAATGACAATTCACTCTACCTCACTTATTTTTGCACTGTGCAAAATCAAGAAATAGGGAATTCTAACCCTCTCTAAGGAGCTTGGGAGTGCTCTCTGATGATTGCTCTAGATTCCTCAGCTTCAATCGACAGAGGGAAAGTTGAGGTTTCATTGAATTAGGGGGAGTATATCTTCCCCTATGGTAATCGGGTGGCTAACACCTCTTTTGTCATTTTGATCCAATTGCTCAAATTGGAGAGGTTGTTTAGTGGTGCTCTTTACTGGTGATTTGAGAAGTGGATTGTCAACCTCTCATGTGTATCAAATTGGGCATAGGAGAGAGTTTGAAAACTCAATTTTGAGCTTGGTGGTCTGGTTTGGTGTAGGGGCCAAATGGGCTGACCCAAATTCACTGGGTTGGGTGCACCACTCATCACTAAGTCCCCTTGAGCTTCTAGGAAAGCCTCAAGTGATTGTGAAGAGGGTATGACCAAAATACTCATGGGATAGGCCAAAATTTGTTCTATGGCCTAGGGGTAGGATGGTCTTTTTGTTATTTTTCCATTTTGGATATGTTGGGTATGTGGAGAAACTAGGTTTGACCAAGTTTGATTAGATTTGGAATCCATTTGATAGGGTTTGGCTCATGTTGGCCCATTTAGGTCAAAATGGGTCAACTTGGGTCAAGTTGACAAATAAGTCAAATTGGGTCAAACCAAGGGTTGGGTCAAGTTCATATGACCATTTGAAATATTTTGGTGGCTTTGGTTTGATTCAATTTGGTATATATTTGGTTTTGGCTCATATGACTTCACTTAGGTCAAATGGGTCAAGTTAACCTATTTGACCTATTTGAGGTAGTTCAAGGGTAGGTTTAGGTTAGGTTAGTCATATGGAGTGGATTGATATCTTTGTTTCTAATCAATTTGGGTTAGGTTAAATTTTGGCTCAAACCCCTTTAGGTCATGTTGGGTCTAAGTTCAATTAGGCTAGGTTAGGTCTAGTTGGCCAATTGAGGCTTTGGTCAAGTTTCACAAGTGATTTGGAATGGACTTGACCCATTGGTTCCAATCAATTTGGCTTAGATCAAGTTTTGACACATTTTGGTCCTTTAGGTCAAAATGGGTCAACTTGGGTCAATTGGGCCAATTTGTCTAGGCTAGGCTCAAATGTTGGCTTGGTCAAGTTCAAACATAGGTCATGAGTGAACTTAGATCAATGGTTTCAATCAATTTGGCCTATGGTGAAATTTGGCTATGTAAGGTTTCATTTTAGGTTAAGTGTTAACTTGGTCAACCCTTAGGTTTGACTTGGTTTGACCCAATTTGATTGATTGATCATCCCATGATGATTGATCATGATGAGAGGATATATGAATTTGGTTCAATCCAATTTGGTTAGGATCAAAAGTTGGCTCATAAGTTTTAGGTCACTTTGGGTCAAGTGAGCCTAAGTGGGTTAAATGACTTGGTCAAAGCTTGATTTGAAGTTGATTGATCTTGCATATGGACTTATGATTGAAATATAAATCCATTTATAGGAGGTTTGAAGTCAAATGGATTTTTATCCATTTGAAAATTTCATATTCAAAGGAAGAATATGAAAGGGTCTTGGGTTTGATTTTTTGATTTGGGTTTTGATTTGAGGATTGAGTTTTATATATGAGCTCATGATTGTAGGATTGATTGATGAGCAAAATCAAGAGTTTGGCTTGATTTGAAATTGATTTGGCTAAGTTCAAGATTTTACTTGAAAGGTTTAGATTTGATTTTTGATTTGAATTTGATTTTTTGAGTTGATTTTGATTGTTTGATTTTATATTTCATTTATATATGTGAATATAAATGAGAATATAAATGGATTATTTTAAAATTTCAAGAATTTGAAAGAGTTTAATCATGATTTGGGTTAACTCCATTAAAGGGGATTTAAAGGATTTAAAGGAATTTTTTATTTGAAATTTAATTTTTGAATTGGATTTGATTGATTTATATTTATATTTCATTTATATATAAGAATATAAATGAGAATACAAATAAGTTTTGAGAAAATCTCATGAGTTTGAATATGTTTGATCAAATTTAGGTTAAATCCATTAATGAAAATTAAGGATTTAAGGATTTTCAAGGATTTTAAATTTAGAATTTAATTTTCCTTTGATTTGATTGATTTATATTTATATTTATATATGAGAATATAAATGAGAATATAAATAAATTTTGAGAAAATCCCAAGGGTTTGAATAGGTTTAATCATGATTTAGGTTTGATTTTGGCTAAGTCCTTTAATGGAAAGTTAAAGGGACTTAAGAAAATTTTCATGAATTGATTTGGAATTTTGAGTTTAGATTTGCTGAGTTTGAATTTATATATCATTTATATATGTGAATATAAATAAAAATTATAAATGGATTATAAGAAAATTTTAAAGATTTGAGTTGGTTTAGATCATTATTTTGGTTAAGTCTTTAAGGGAGGCTTAGGGACTTAGGCAAAATTTGGACTTAGGAATTTTTAATGGATTTTGATCGTGGGTTTCAATCATAGATTTCAATCATGGATTTAAATCATATGGAGTTGATTTGGATTTGGAGAAAATCAAATAGAATTGATTTGGAGTTTGACTTGAAAGAAGAAAAGTTAGGAAAGGTTTGAGCTAAGGGTAAGAAATTTTCCTAACACCTCTAAGGCATGATCTATTCCTATGACTAACTCTTCTAAGTTTTTAGGGCTAGGTCAAGTGTCCACCTAATCATTAGCTGTGTTTTAAGATTAAGGAACTCTTAAAGTCTAAGAGAAATCCTAAGCCTAAGATGGAGGGGTTAAGAGCTCATTCTAAAAATGAGGTCAACACACCTTCATCAAAGAATGGAATGTAAATAATGATAATGACAAACAAATTGAAGTCAACGAAGATAACATTTCTAGAAATTCTAAAATGAAGCCTAAATCAAGTAAAAAGATAGATTATAATATTCTATCACATCTGAGAAATATCTCTACACAACTGAGTGTGTACGAGGCTCTCTTAATGTCAAAAGACCTCCAAGAAACTTTGATATAGGCTCTCAAAGATCCGAAGAGTTATGAAGCTTACTTCACTGAAAAATGCATGACTGAAGCATTGCAAACTCAAGATCTTCCAGTAATCACATTTTCTGAGGAAGATCTTATGTTGGGGACAACGGATCACAACCATCCTCTTTATGTTACCACAGAGAGTGATGTCATCTTGATCAGCCGAATATTGATTGATCTGGGTTCTTCTATCAATCTTATGAGTCTAAAGGTATTAAGAGGATTATCACTTGATATCCAACATCTTAGGAGGATAAGTTGATGGTTCATGGTTTCAATGAAAATTTTGAAATTCTCTTCAGTTTTATTATACATGTAATAGCTCAAAATATCATTTTTTTGAGATATGTAACCATTCTTGTCAATGAAGCAAAGATTTATGAACATGCAAAGTACTTCATCCTCAAGAGCCTAAACAGAGCCTCTTGATGGTAGCATCCAATTCAGAACTAAAAGTAATTTCACAAAATGAAAAGCGGCAAAGTTGAAAGAGAAAGCAATGTGACTCTCCTAAAGCACTTAACTTTACACCTAAGTCAAGAAGATTAGTTCCTTATTTGGGAAGTGCCACATAAGAAGAAGAAGATCTTCCTATTAAACCCAAGAGAACTTTTAAACTTTCAAGAAAGGAAAATTATGAAATAAGCAATTTTGATTCAGACTGACTTTGAATCTACTTATGAAAATAAGGTTTAGAGGGTCGCATCAAGAAGGATAACTCACTTGGTAGAATCAGAGGACTCCTTCAAAATTATACACATCCCTCAACAATACTTCAAAGATATCATTCCACTGGAGATTCATAACATTGAAGAGTTGATAACATTCTATGTGTCGCCATTGAGTAAGAATGACATAACAAGAATTCTATTTTACAAATCTGAAGAGTTTCAACCTCACAATTTTAATCAGCCCGTTCAACTGAAAAAGTATGACGAGATAGTGCCTACAAGGATACCAATATACTATTCACAAAAATAATGAAGAATGATGCATAAGCTTGGAATTCATATTGCAACTACTAAACATATAACTCAAATATTTAACAAGATATGGAGCCAAAAAAATCCTCAAGCATCGCGAAGAAGTGATAAATTTAAAACTAAAGGCATGGGGTTCATCCACAAATCTCATCAAAAGAGAGCTTGTTATAATATAATGAAGAATGATGCATAAAACTTGGAATTCATATTCATACTAAACATATAACTCAAATATTTAACAAGATATGGAAAAAAAGTCTAAGTGATAAATTTAAAACTAAAGGCAAGTTCATCCACAAATCTCATGAGCTTGTTATAATATAATAGAAGTTGAGATCAAACTAAGGTGGGAAGATGATCTCCATGAAATTTCTTACAAATGATGAAGAAGGAGCTAAATGCTGAATTTAAAGATGGTGGACAAAATCTACAGATGAACAAAGAAATCAACCTAGGAGTTGGATGATCCCCATCCAACTTTCATTGCTTCACGATGAAAGTTGAAAGCTAAAAATGCTATTTTGTGAATTCGATTGCTTTACATTATAAATATTCAAATATCAAACATCCCGATAGCGGTTCATAAATTTTATATTAAACCAGATGCGATGCCTGTTAAGCAAGCTCCTAGGTGAATGAGATTGGAGATTAAAGAATAGGTAATTGTAAAAACTAAGAAGTTGATTGAAGTAGGCTTTATCCAGGAGGAGAAGTATGCAGATTGGATAGCTAACATTGCCCCGGTTATGAAGAAGAATAGTTAAATCCATCTCTGCATTGATTTCTGGGACTTAAATAAGGCGTACTCAAAAGATGATTTTTCACATCCAATATCAGAACTACTAGTGGACAATACTTCCAACTACGACATATTCTCATTCATGGACAGATCATCTGGATATAATCAAATCAAGATGACACCTGAAGATGAAAGACATATATCGTTCGGATCACCTATTAGCATCTATTGCTACACAGTCATACCTTTTGGCTTAAAAAATGCTGGAGCTACATACCAAAGAGCCATAACATGTGTTTTTGATGAGTTGATTCACCATAAAGTGGAGTGTTATGTTGACGATTTGGTGGTGAAAAGCTTAAATCGTGAAAATCACTTTGAAGATTTGAGAATTATATTGGAGAGAATTAGAAAATATGATCTCAAGATCAATCCTATAAAATGTGCATTCGGGGTATCCTCCAAAAAATTCCTTGGATATATCGTACGTCATAAGGAAATTGAAATTGATCCCGCTAAAATCAAGACAATTATGGAGATGCCTCTGCCGAAGAGTTTGTGTCAGCTTCGTTCTTTATAAGGACAACTTGCATTCATCCGTTGATTTATATCAAACTTCGAGACTTATCAACCATTTGAAGTTGATGAAGTGGGATGATCCATCATAAGATAAGTGTCAAGCATTCAATAGCATTAAAAGCTACCTAAATCATCCATCAATCTTTCTTCCTACTCATGGAAGCCTCATTCTATACATTTGCATTAGAAGAGTCCTTGGGAGCATTATTGGCACAACACAATAAAGAAAATAAAGAGAATGCTCTTTATTATATTAGTCAAAGATTAATAAGAGCATAAATGAGATACTCTTCGATAGAGAAGCACTATTTGGCATTGATCTTTGTAGTCCAAAAGCTCCATCACTATATGTTATTTCACAGGATTACCCTCATCTTAAGGATTGATCCATGAAGTACTGATGAAGAGCGTTGAAGTCTTGGAAAGATGGCGTATCTTTTACAATTTGATATCACATATGTTCCGTAGAAAATAGTGAAGGGACAAGTCTTAGTAGATTTTCTAGCTGCTCACCCCGTCCCGGCTGACTCTTCCGTTAACGATGATTTGCTCGATGAGAAAATTATGCTCATCCATGAAAGAGAAAAAAATCACAAATTTGAGAAATGTACTTTGATGGAGCCTCAACAATCAAACAAGTTAAACTTCTAAATTTCCCAGGGAAGCAGAATGATCATCTTCATAACACCAAAAGAGGGATAATGAGATGATCATATGTCTTGGCCAGAAAACTAATAATGAAGGCTATGAAGCATTAATGGCGTCTTGAAGAAGCTATCATAGGCATTGCATATTTGGTGATTCTCGACTTATTATAAATCAAGTATTGGGCATCTATATAATTTAAGTTAGCTATCACAAGCAAGTTCTTGAGCTTATGAAGTAAATACCAAATATCACACTAACTCAAGTCTCTCGATCTGAGAATAGTAAAGCCAATTGCTTAGCAAAATTAGCTAAGGATATGACAAATATGAATGGTGATTATGTCATGATCGACATATTTACTCGATGAGTTTTAGAACCAGTAAAGTATCAATCCCCGTAGGAAGAGGGATTACTAAATTCGACATGGCAGGGTGTGACTCAGGTTTCTCCTCATACTCCCCAAAATCAACAAGTAGTTGTCCCAAGAAGAGCTAAGAATGACATTACTTCAGAAAAGCTGTGTGAAGCCTTTATTATAGAAGAACCACCTGATTGGAGGAAACCCTTCATCGAATACTTTAAAGAAGACAAATTACCAAATAATAAATCATTGGCAGCTCAAATTGAAAAAAGGATGTTGCGCTATGCTTTTGTCAACAATACTCTATATCATAGATCCTTTGAACAAATGTGGCTACGATGCTTAAATATGAAATATACAGTGATGGTGAAATTGAAGAACTTTGTGGTGGACATCTTAGGTCCCAAGATGGCGAGATCAAAAGGATGATTATTGGCCATCTATGGTGAGATTGTATCAATCATGCTAAAATGTGTCATGAATGTCAAGTACATGATTATATAATCCATCAACCACCAAATCCACAGCATAATATCTTGTCATTGAATGTTGATGCAAATGTAGTGAATTGATCCATCATCTGTTTGAACGCTTCATCTTAGCGTGAGATTATTTCTCTAAGTGGGCTGAAGCTACCCATTTAAAGAAGTTGTTGCTGACTAAGTGATTAACTTCTTCATGCATAATGCGGTCTATAGATTTGGAGTGCCATGATGAATATTTTTTGATGATGGCACAACCTTCAAAAGTGCGAAGATTTATAGATTTGTCTATCGACACAAAATTGATTGGTGATACTCTTCAATATACAATCCAAGAGCAAATAGTTTGGCAGAGCCCTTCAATAAGACATTAGTCAAACTACTCAAGAAGATCCTTACTAAAAATAAGAGAGAATGACATACTAAACTAATATAGACATTATGGTGTATCGAACCACCTACAAGATGCCGACTAAAGCCACTCCTTATTCATTAGTATTTGGAGCTAAGCGGTTCTTCTTGAAGTGAGTTACCTCACTTGTATCCAATACAATCTAGCGAAGATCAAAATGCGAATGGAGGAACTCGATGTGCTTGACGAAGTTAGACTGCAAGCTCATCAAAATCTATAGGTTTATCGAGCAAAGATGTCCAAGGCTTTTGACCATACAGTGTAGCCTCGAACATTCCAAAAAGGAGAATTGGTCTTGGTGCTGAGAAGACCAATTATTCCCAATTGAAAATTTAGTGGCAAATTTGAGCCTAATTGCCAGGGCCCTTTTATCATTGAAAAAGTGTATCAAGGAGGGGCATATCAACCCATTGAATTAAAGAGTGAAAGACAAATGTCGCCAGTTAATGATCATTACCTGAAAAGTATTATACATGACATTCTCGAGGAATAGAAATCTCCTGAGGCATTTTTTTAGTATATCTATTTAGGTTGACATCATGTTTCATCGATCCCTAAATAAATATACTCTCCGGATAAAAAACTTTTTTTGTGAAATTTTATTACATAAGGGCATTTTAGATTTATATACATAGGTGAAAGTAATGTTACATGTTAAAATCCTCTTAAGAGCATATCAATTCAAATATTGATATATTTTCTTAATTTCATCTTGAAAGATCTTCTAAATGTGCTTTAGAATTTCTCATGCAAGATAGAGGACATTTTTAGTTTATGTTAAGTTTATTTGAGTTGACATCGTGTTATAAGATGAGATCCTCGAATATATTCTAATTCAGGTTGACATCAAGCTTTACGCCAAAATCCCTGAATATATCCATAATTGTCACTATTAAGTTGCAGAGTTTTGCAGGAACAAAAAGAATCTATTTCTATGCATGAAAAGACAGCCTTAAATGTTAAGAAACATTTTCTCCCAGATTTATCAAATGTCGGAGATTGAGTCAAAAGAACTTCCAATCTTGGAAGCTTCAATCAACTGAGTTGAAAGAAATATCAACCTACATAAGTCTGGACACGGATGGGTTTTAAAGGTCAACTCATAAGCCCAAATGCGGCGAGTTGCTCTCCTCACTCAACAAGCCACGAAAAGGCCTGAAAGAGCCTCATTCATCATCTAATGATAAAACCCTAACCCATTACAAAAAGTCAAACTTCAGTAGTTCTAAAGTCTCAAGCCAAAATGTGGCTGAGTTGTTGACGCTCTCCTCACTCAATAAGCCATAAGAAAAGGCTACAATGAAATAGCCCCTGCTCATCAGTCCAATGATGATAGATATTCAATCTCAAACTAGATCCATCTTAGTGATTACAAGCAACTAAGATCCAAGAGATCTTTCTACTTGATCGATAGACCATGACAATAGAAACTCTCAATTGAGTGCCTCGTCAATCTTTATATTGCTGTGATATTTCAATTTATTCTCAAATGATCGATCAAGCTCAAAGCGATCAGCCAATCTCCTCTTAGTCCTAAGCATCAGAAGGGAAGCAATTCCATAGTTCACCTGTTGATGGTTGAACTAAATTTATTATTTAGTCTAAAGCACACATCTCGATGTCACGTGACCTGGTAATAAACAAGGAATTTTAAATCTTTCCAAGCACGGATAAACCAATTCCCCAGTGGGATCCTTCATCAAAATAAATAAACCAATTCTTTCATCAAACCTAACCATGCATAAAGCTAGGGTTGGAGGAGACTCAAATCTACAATGATATAAAAGAAAGAGATTTTTAGTAAAGCCATTGAAGTAGATAGTAGATGGTGTAAGAACTCTTATCTTTATGGCAAGTCGATTATAATAATAAATCATCAATATTTAGCATTATAAGGCATTATATTAATCACAAATCTATCAAACTCCGTGGTACTTCGAAGATGATGATCCAAATTCTATGGCCCAAAGGGTCAACTATTTTCAAGCTCACTCCATGCGAATCACATTTGTTGGGGGCATTTGTTAACCTCCATATGTGATAAATTAATCAATCTCACAAGTCAAATTCGACGGACTTCGAAAGTGACAATACATAAATTGAGGCTCAAAATGCAATGGACGTCACCAAAAATAGTTGAAACAACCTCTGATCGATGAACAAACTTTACCATCACATTCAGAATGTTAAAATTGGTCAAGATATAAATATTGCATAATCTAATGATCAACCGTCGATCTATCAATGCGACACACATATCGGGAGGAAGCTGATGATGTCTAAACATCCTTTGTTAATGAAATTGATCATTTCGTTAGCATTGAAATATTAAAAACTATCAAATGAGACTGTCCACGCTTAATTCAGACAAATTTGTGTAAATGTCGAATGATTTGAAGTGACAGTGCGCAAATCAAGACTGAAGTACACTAAACATCACCAAAATTAGCATAGATGACCTCCGATCGATGAATGGACTTCACCATCATGTTCAGAATGTTGAAATTGGTCAGAATATAAATATTGCATAACTTGATGAGCAATTGATCAAGTGATAGAGTTGTCAATGTGCCTGCATACATATCGAGGTCAGGAGGCACTGACATTAACCAAACGACCTTCATTCATGAAATTGATTATGCCATTAGCTTTAAAATATCGAAATATATCAAGTAAGACTATTCCCACTCAATTCGGACAAGTATGTGCCAAAATCGAGTGGTCGAAAGCGGCGGAACATATTTTGAGCTGAAATTGACTCAATTTGGCCTAAACCAAAGCGGTCTCAATTGAAATGATTGCATTTATCGAAAAAAAAAGCTAAGATTGATATATATATATATATATATATATATATATATATATAATATATATATATTGACCATGTGATTTTATCGGCGTAAAGTTCACATTAAAGTCGATTAATTAATTTAAAAATCAAGTTAAAAAATCTAAAACCTAATCCTAGCCCTAAGTGACCTGTTCGACTCCTATTCACATTATGAGCCCCTTTCCTTAATGAAGCATTCACTCGTCATGTGCATCCTCCTTTCCCTCACTTCTTCTTTGATTCTCCCTCGATCGATGCCTCTCCCTCATGTTCATGAGAGCCACGAGCTCCCTCTTCTGGCTCAGTCTCTTTAGTTCAAGACAAGGTAAGCATTCGTTCTTCCTCTGATCCCTCCTACATTTTTTTCTCCAATTGCATGCAAAATGGCTCCTCCCCTCATGAAAATCAAAACTTTTCTTTTCCTAAGGTAAACTCCTTTCTTCCTTTCTTCTTCTTTCTTTTTTCTTCCATTTATCATTTACAAACCAATTTCATCTTTCATTTCCTCTCTTTTCCAACAATCCGAAAATCCCTCACTTTCCTTTTTCTTCTACTTCTCCTTCTTCTTTCTTTTTATTTCTTCCCTCTCTTTCCCTTCTTCCTCTCTTTTCTTCCCTCGTTGAAATTTGAAGTTCTACCTTGCTAAATTTTTTTGGTATTTACCTTTCAATTTAAACTTTCTGAGAAGAACACCATCATTAGTTCTTCTCCCATTTCACTTCCATTACCTTTCCAATTTAACTTTGATAAAAACACCATCATTAAGCGTTCTTCTCCCAATTTTCATTCCCTCTTCCATTCCTTTCCAATTTTTTTCTTTCTGTGAGGAGAAGAACATCTAAGTGAGTTCTTCTTAGGTTTTATCGCCTCTTCCATTACCTTTTCAATTTCTCTTTGCCGTAATCAAAGAGGAACATCGTCATTAGGTGGGTTTCTCTCTTGGTTTCTGGCATATCCAACCACGTCTATTTGTCGAGCATTGTAATGCGTAGAAAAATGAGCCAAAACATGTGGGATCAATGTGTGATGTAGATATATATGCTTGTATTTTTTTGCAGGTTTGAAGGCCTCGTCGTCCTCATTATGCGAGATGAGATCTCGATGGTATCAAGACCCTACTCATTAGAGCATACCGATAAAGCCAACATCTGTTAGATATCACTCCCCTAGTCGAAATATTGCCAAAATTTTTATAAAATTCTAGACTTAAAAAAAAAAGAGAAATACGATCATATATATATATATATATATATATATATATATATATATATATATATATATATATATATAATGTAGGTTTTAATGCCCTATACATGGCGGTGAAAGATGGTTGTGGTGTCCAATACTCATGCTCATTAGGGCATACAAAAAAACCAAAATACTCACTCTCACCTGATGATGCTAGGAGGCTACCAAAATTATGCCAAATCTTTTGACTTAGAAAAAATGGGAGAACAAAATGAACCAGCTTAGGAATATTAGGCAAGGAAACCTAAAGCTAAATTCAAATTAAAAATAACAAACACTAAATTAAAAGAAATGCTTAAAGAAACTTTGAAAGAATAAAACACTTACTTGGAATGTAATCAGATTCTTCTCCCCTTTCAAACTCCAAAGCACCTTAAGCAAACTATATGAAATGGAAGGCTCTCCATTAGCTCTATTTATAGAAATGGAAAGAAGCAATATGGGACTCATCTTTGTTTAAATTAAATATGATGACAAGATTAGATGGGTAATTATCACAAGTAAAAATTGTATGAGACAATACTTTTCCTTGTAAGTATAACTTTTCATGGCTAAAATTGAAGCAGAACAACAAATGTAAATTCCCTAATAAAGTGAGTTCGTAGTCTTGTAAATTCCTCAAAGTTAAATAAGCTGTATTTGAAATTTGGTGAGACTAATCCTAAACTCATAACAGATTTGCAATAAATTTAAAGTCTAATTTTCAAATCAGCATAAAGCTTGATGTGAAGTTAAGGATGAATCTAAATTGGGTTTAATAACTCTTATATGAATATGGAGATGATTACAATGCTAGCTAATAAGCATGAGTAGAGCTAAAGTAATAAATACTGAAATTGATATAACTTATTAAGAGTGATTTGAATTGAACATAATTAAGCTAAGAGAATTGAAAAATTCAATAAGTAAACTAAGTGCAAGTAATATTTTAAACTGCAATCTAAATCAAAATATCTTCAACGCCACCAAATTCATAACGCATCGCACAAGCGAACAAAAGGTGTTAGTTAAGGCATTCTTAGATACACTTTCGATGGGCCCACTTTGTTGAATGCTTAAATTCAAGTGTCAAGGATGGCGCAGTTACTACCCGTTTAATAGATTTGGGTTTAACAAAACCTAAATATCTATTATAAAAATTTTAACTTGGTAAAATATCAGCTAATTCGTCATGTGGTAGATCCGATCCTCTTTAAATGAGTTTGAGGATCTAAAGTTCTCAATATATTCAAGTCAATCAATTAACTACCTGATGATGGCGTGTTGAATGATGATTTCAACCGGAGGGGATATTTTTATGAAAATATGATTTTATTTTCAAATCAAATTAACTCAAATTGAATATCAATCTAAAGCTATTTAAATGAAATTCTATCAATTAAAAGCTTAAATCAAAAGTCAATCTATCCACCTTCCATAATTATTTATCGGGGGTGATAAATTAAGAAAATTCTAGCTTACAAAGGAGCCAATGCCAAATCAAGTGTTATTATTCACCTCAACCAATCATGCTTGTGACATGGCCCATGTCCTCTAACTGTTGGCGGCTTATGAGATGATGTAGTTACAGAGTCCTTTGATCGGGTGGTTTTGGTCGTAGGCTCATTATATTACAATCACGATGTGCTTATGCTTCCCAATGGCTCCTTTGAGTTGTGAATCATGGTTCACGATAGGAAAATAGCCATTTCTTGGTTAGACTTAAGGATACTTAAGATAAACACCGTCTCAAGTCTACAAGGATTTCTTGGACGATGTAACTCATGTATTGCTGATAAGGATCCTTTGATCGGGTTGGGTTGATACCTCACTAAGTAGGTAGGGATGGCGCCCCTAACCATGAGATCTAGATCTGGCACTTCATCATTCCCCAAACCATCCAGTTTAAGCTGAAATGGTGAATTTTATATTCTTAAATTCTAAAACTCCATATCTTTTCTATAACATTTAGCGTCTAACAATAGCCTTAATCAAAAGTTCTCTTTACTTATTGAGGGTAATTAACTATACTTGCTTATAGGAAACAAACTATATCTAAAGTCCTCAAAAATAGGGTAGTGCCTTATCTACTATTCCATCTTTCAAAATTACAGACACATTATACTCTCTTGTCATGTCAGATTAGGTGGTAATTTTGTCCATAGATTTCTAGCATTTCTACATGATTCTCTTTCCCTCTTTGGCTAATCATATATGTGTTATAGTAGTAATGAAATTTTTTGAGAATTCAAAATAAAAAATGGTGATTTAAGTATGTAATAAATTCAATATGACTATATAGAATGAATCATTCAGAGTATATCTTTATTACACTATTATTTGTTAGTAGTACTCTTCATCTTGAAAGTATGGGGTGAAATAATAATAATTAATTTTCATCTTTCACATAATGAATCTACAAAGCACTTCTTATAGGCATGGTGCAGAACATCACACTACTCACATCAACATAAGAGATGTTGGGTTACAATTCAATTTAGCTTGAGTTTCCATTAGCTTTAACTCCTAAAGTACCCACAGTGGTACATTGTTTGAGGCCATCGGAAGGCCTCTATTCGAAGCTCAATTAGCCACTTTTAATCTAAGACCAATAAGGAGTTCTCCGAGAGAACTTCAATTTTAAATGGTAGCCAATCTGAAGCCCTCGTGATGAAAAGAATCGTCAATGGGCAAATTGTGTCTTTAATGCCTCATGGTATGATTTTGATTGAACATTTTAACTGAAAGCATGATCATGAAGCTTTCTATGAAGCAAATTAACAAGGTAGAGAAGAAGAAGAAGAAGAAATCTTGGCAGGCTGATTCCTTCAAACACCAGTGAACAAGCGATATTATGCTAGAAGTGAGTATTCCTGCCCAAAACAACCTTGACAATCTAAAGTGGGTAAAAAAGAATAACAATGCACTAGGAAAGAAAGGGGCCTAATGCAATTGGCTCATAATTAGTAATTAATTAAGCTAATGGGTTTAATTTAAGTACTTTCATAATTCTTCCCACACATGTGGGTTGGATTTTGATTTTCTTAAGCTACTTAGGTTATTGAACACCTAAGCACCTACCCAAGATAAATTGGTTAAGTTCTAGATAATTTTGAAAATTTTATCAAGTTAATTAAGTAGTTGGTTAGTGGATTAGCCCTTAATTAAGTTTGGATTAAGGAAGGAAAGGGGTTTAGGGAATGGCTTAGGGAAGATTTCCCAAATCCAATTCATAAACCTCTCCTTCACTTAAGCAGGGCTTAATTGACTTAATAAATGGATTAGGCCACTGTTCACATGCTTAATTAAGCTTAATTACAAAAAGAGAGTGATTAAAGATCCATTAATTAATTTTTCTAATTAACTCATCAATAAATCCCAAGAAAATTAGGGGAGGCAGAGGTCATCCCACCAAATGCATTTAAGAAATTTGAAATGAATTGATGAAGTAATTAAGGTTATTAAGTTTTCACTAAAACCCTAATTAAGGAAAATGCACTACTTAAAATCCATTAGAAATAATTTTAGATTATTCCTCTTTGAATTATCTTCACAATGCATTTTATTTTATAATTTTTTGATTTTCTGCATTTAGTTATGTTATTTTGAAGTTTCCATGCTTATCAATTAATTAAATCTTTAATTATATGACTAATCCCGTCAGTGCCACGTGAACCGCTGACATGGCATGCGCTTTCCATGTGATGCGGCGTGATTTGTCACTTAAGTTGTCACATCGTAATGTCGCGTCAGCAGCGACGCTACGTGCTTTCTCCTCACCGGTCCGATCAAAGATCAGATGGTTGAGATCGAGCATATGGTTCTTAAGGGGTGAATAAGGGGATCCTACGTGGCTTGATCATGACCGTCCATCCAAAATGCGCAGATGGATGGCCCTGATCAGAGAGGAATCCACTCTAGAAGATCCAGCTCGATTGAGCTCGGATTAACTCAAACTCAACCCACACCATCAGTAAGATCTAATGGTCAAATTCTCATGAGGTGAAACTTCTTCAAAAGGACCAAGAAAATTCAAACTATGCTGGTTTGAATAGTACCTCAGAAGATTATCAATGCTCCCAATGAGTGAGTACCTTTCTAGTGGGGACGAAGCCCTGTTGAAGGTTTGAGTGGTTGAGGTTGAGTGGATCTTCCGATTGACCAAAGTCACCTTCAAATGGATTCGGCCTTGGTCTAGCTCCCACCTCCCTTGCCTTTGAAGCTTGGATAAAGGTTTGGATCAACTCGATTGACTCCTCTGAAGATGCTTGTAAGAGGAATTGAGCTGATATTGGGTAATAAGCAAAATGGAATTTCCCTTAGCCTCCCCTATTTTCGATTTTGAGAAACCGAGAAGAAGAGAATTGGAGATGGCTTTGGGAAGCTTGGGGAGACTTGCCAATGCTTGCTCTGAGTTGCCTAGCTTCAATCGAATGAGAGTGTGTGAAAATGAAATGAAATTAGGGGGAGTATATCTCCCCTTAGGTGGATCAGACGGCCTTGCTTCCTTTTGCCATTTTGATCTAATTCACCACATTGAATGGGCTATTTTGGCTATTTGAACTTGCATATAGTTCGTTTTGGCCAAAGGGAGGTACTGGGGAAGTTTCCATGTGCAAAATAGGTGTGGGAGTGATTCCCATGTGCTTGAAATGAAGGGAGTGGTCAGTTTTGACCTTGGGTTGGGTTTTTTTGACCCAAACCCAATGGGTCAAGTGCACCATGCTCACTAGTGTCCACTTGGTCCACTAAGAGGGTGCCAAGTGGCCACTAGAAAGATATGGCCAAATTTGAAGTGGAATTGGCCATAGGTTACCTCTGGACCTATGGGTAAAATGATCATTTAGCTTGGATTTCAGTTTGAGTAAGTTTGGTATGATTGAAAAATGAGTTGGGCCAAGTTTCAATGAATTTGGAATTGATTTGATGTGATTTGACTCATGATTCAAAATGGGTCAACTTGGGTCAAGTTGACCAATTAGTCAAATTAGGTCAAACCAAGGGTTGGGTCAAGTTCATATGACTATTTGAAATGTTTTAGCATCATTGGTTTGATTTAATTTGATTTATATTTGGATTTGATTCATTTGATTTCATTTAGGTCAAATGGGTCAAGTTGACCAATTTGACCAATTTGACCTATTTGGCCTATTTGGATTAGGTCATGGATTGATTTAGGTTTCATTGGTTATATCAAATGTATTGGTATCTTTGTTTTCAATCAATTTTGGTATCTTGGCTCAATTTGATCTTTTAGGTCAAGTTGGGTTAATGGAAATTGGGCCAAGTTGAGTCGAATTGGCCAGTTGATATTTTGGTCAAGTTCAGCAAGTGATTTGGAATGAACTTGACCCATTGGTTTCAATCAATTTAGCTTAGATCAAGTTTTGACTCATTTGACTTTTAGGTCAAGTTGGGTCAACTTGGGTCAAGTGGCCAATTGGCTAGGTTAGGCTCAAATGATGACTTGGTCAAGTTCAAACATTGATCATGAATAAGTTTTGATCAATGGTTTCATTTGGCCTATGATGGATTTTGGCTAGTTTAGGTTTTATTTTGGCTGAGTGTTGACTTGGTCAACCCTTAGGTTTGACTTGGTTTGACCCAATTTGAGTGATTGATCATCTCATGATGATTGTGCTCACAATGTGAGGCTTAGGTGGGCTTAGTTCAATCCAATTTGGGTAGGATTAGAATTTGGCTCAAAAGGGGTACTTTAGGCCACTTTGGGTCAAGTGAGCCTAAGTGGGTCAATTTAATTGATCAAGGCTTGAATCAGGTTTGGTTGAACTCACATATGGACTTATGATTGAAATATAAATCCATTTGCAAATGATTTGGAGTCAAATGAGTTTTGATTCATTTGATCAAATTCAAAAGGGTGAACATGAGTTTGACTTGGGTTTGATTTTTGGATTTAGTTTTGATTTGATGATTGAAGTTTATGTTTATATTTGGATTCATGATTGAAGGATTGATTGAATCATGAAGAAAATCAAGAGTTTGGCTTGATTTGAATTTGATTTGGCTAAGTTCAAGAATTTGACTTGAAAGGCTTAGGTTGGATTTGGATTGAATTTGGATTTGAATTTTGAATTTATTTTTGGATATTTGATGATTGAAGTTTATGTTTATACTTGGATTCATGATTGAAGGATTGATCGAATCATGAAGAAAAATCAAGAGTTTGGCTTGATTTGAATTTGATTTGGCTAAGTTCAAGAATTTGACTTGAAAGGCTTAGGTTGGATTTGGATTGAATTTGGATTTGAATTTTGAATTTATTTTTGGATATTGAAATTTATATTTCATTTATATTTGTGAATATAAATGAGAATATAAATGGGTTGTGAGAAAATTTTTTGAATTTGAATTGATTTAGATTTGATTTAGGCTAAGTCCATAAGATAGAATCAAAGTGACTTAGGAAAGATTTTTGAACCTGGAATTTCAATCATAAGGTTCAATCATTTGAAATTGATTTGAGTTTGAGAAAATCAATTAAGTTGGAGTTGATTTGATTTGGAGTTTGGAGTTAGTTTAGACTTGATTTGGAATTTGACTTGAAGGAAGGAAGTGAGGAGTTTATTTAAGCTATAGGATAGACAAATTTTCCTAACACCCCTAAAGCATGACCTATTGCTATGGCTAACTCTTCTAAGTCTCTAGAGTTAGGTTGAGTGTCCACCTAATCACTAGAAGTGTCTTAAGACTAAGGAGACTCTTAGTGTCTAAGAGAAGTCCCATGTCTAAGATGGAGGGGTTGAGAGCTCATCCTAAAAATGAGGTCAACAAAGGGTGCCCAATAGGTATGGTGTGACTGACAAGGTACACCGCATGTATTGGTGTTGACCAAAATGATCAACAACGAATGATCACAAGTACTAACAGAAATGATCTACTCCTAACCCAAGGTTTAGAAGGAATATAGAGCTTAGTGCAATTTGACTCTTCTCATGTCACAGACATAAGAGAGTGAAAGAGGAATCTACTAGGGATAGAATATACAAACCTTCCACTGGGGAACCATGTTCAAGTCATCCTCAAGGGGATGAGTGGCTTGATTTGATTTGAGTCTCACTAGGGAGAAAAATTGATTTGATTTATTTGATTGTTTAGTTTTGATTTGTTTAGCTTATTTCTTTTGTTTTGACTCCACTAGGGGAGAATTGATTGGATTTATTTTGTTCATTTAATTTGTTTGACTCTACTGAGGGAGGAGGGTTGAATTTGTTTTAGATTCTTAGGTTTTTTTATTTTAAGATGAACCCAGTTGGTTTGCGATGGATCGTACTGAGTAGGAGCCATGGAGGTAGACCTAACTCAGATTTACCAATCCAAAGGGGTAGTCTACCAAACACATAGTAGGACTAGCCAACCGAAGGGAATGCCTTTCAGAAAAAAAAGAAAGTAATAGACTTACATCCTCCAAAGTAGGGACGGTGTGATCCATTGGCAAGGCAACGGATTGAACCCAACCTAGGGCTGACTATTGAGTGAATGCCGCTGGGGGGCTTAGATCAACTCAAAGATAGTCAAATTAATTCCATTTTTAATTGTTTTGATTGATTCCATCCCATGGATGTGACCAGTGGGGCCTTGAACAGATTTACCAATCCAAAGCGAATAGTCTACCAACCACAAGGTAGGACTAACTAACCAGAGGGAAGCCTTTTGGTGTGCAATGGTTAAGTTAGAAAGAAAGCGCAGGGACTCAAATCTTCCAAAATAAGGACCCACTAGGGTGATCGATTGGCAAGGCAATAAATCGAACCTGACCTAGGGCTGACTATTGAGTGAATCCCACTAGGGGCTTTAAATCAGCTCAAAAATAGTCAATATTAATTTCATTTTTTTAATTTTTTTATTTTGATGGATTCCATTAGTTTGTGATGGATCGTACTGAGTAGGAGCTTATAGCAGCCTAGACCTATCTCAGATTTATTGAACCAATGAGAGTAGCTTCCTGGCCGAGGGGAGAATTATCCAACAAATAGAGTGCCTTTCAGTTTGTAATGATCAATTCAGGGGAAGAAAGCACGGTGACTCACATCTTCCACTACAAAAGACCACTAGAGTGATTGGTTGCTTTGCAATAAATCAACCCACCTGTCGCCTGGTTTGTGACATTCATGCTAGAAAGAATGTGTCAGTTTACATCTTCAAAGTTAAATGAATGCTGTGGTAACCTTGTGGAAAATAGATTGAACCCCACCCAAGGGCTAACGGAGTGAGTGCAGGACTTATCTCAACTCAAGTAGTGCAATTATAGGGAGTTCTACGACACCGCCCTAAAGATAGATGCCTACTGGGAAAAGGGCCCCTTTGGGGCTTGAATTCTAATCCACAAGCAAATAATTTTATTTGTTTATTTAGTTATCATGGACCCTAGTTTGCAGGGATCATATTAAGAGAAGGAGCTTATATCGCCTGACCTATCTTAGATTTACAAACCAAGGGAGAATCGCATCCGAACAAATTCTCCAACCATGTGGGGTATACTAGAAAGGGGACTAATCTAAAAGTAACCTGGGTAGTGTCTAAATGGGGTTGCAAAAGACATGATCCAAATAGAATGCCCGTAGGGAGAGGGGCCACTAAGGGCTTGATCCAAAATTCTAGAGGAGATGACATGGCTAATCATATATCAAATAGGTATTCAGTGGCCAAATCAAGGAGAAAGCGTGGGGACTCATATCTGCCAAGAGTGGTGTACCCATCGGGTGAGTCATTATCAGCATAGCAAACATCAACTAACCTTCCGATGTGCAAATAGCCTAGAAGAAAGCTCGGGACTCACATCCTCTATAGGAACCGACAAGGATAGTCTTTTCTTCAGAGTGTTCGACCTAGGACTACTAATGAATGCTACCGGAGGACTTATATCAACTCAAATGTAGTCAAGAGGAAAGGAGCCTCGAGACTTATCCTAAACCTCAAATATACTCGACCTAGTTAAATCATGATTAGTTCAAGAAGAAAGCTGGGACTCACATCTTCTCAAACAACATGAGGTAGCTTACTAGCAAAAGAAGCCCAAACTAACAAGGTGCTCATTGGTTTGCAATGATCAAGTTAGAAGAAAGCATGGGGACTCACATCTTCCAAATAAGTGACCATGAGTGACATACTGAGGTAGATGTAACCGAGAGAGCCTAATGAGTGCCAGTGAGGCTTGGTCTCACATCAAAATAGTGACAAAAAAGATATGTATTTTTTTTTGTGCTTGTGTTAAAGGAATAGAGCTGGGTTCTCTCACACCTACCCTAAACACACCAGGAATTGATGAAATGGTGCCACATGGCATGATCTCCACTAAGAAAGATGTCGCTTGGTTCTCTTACACCTAACTTAGTTATGCTAATCAAATAGGATGCCTCTTGGGTTCTCACACCTATTCTAATAACGTCGAGAGATTATGTTTGATTGTATTTATGTTGTGAAAGAGGGATAGGATGCCTCTTAAGTTCTCTTACACTTATCCTAAACACGCCATGGCAGATTCGCAAAATAAGAAAACAATGCTTCGAAAGAAGAGAAGATTTTGATGAAATAGAATTAGATTTTTATTCTTTTGTTGATAATTATTTTCAAAAATAATTTATGGGTAATATCTATTTAAATAGAGCCCGCTAATTGGAAGCATCGGGTGTTCCCCTTTACAATCAATGAGCTGATATGATCCTCCTTGGTAGGCCTTCTCTATGACATAGGTGCCTTCCCAAGTGGGTTCAAACTTGTCTCCCATCTTTTGATGGGCAACAATTGGTCTCTTAGACTACCACAAGTTCTCCTACTTGGAAAGACCTATGACAGCTTGTTGTGAGCTTGAATCATTTTCCTTGTATAACTCGAGGTTCTGCATGCCTAGGAAACTCTCCTCAAAACCTTGAGCTCTTCTAACCGCAACTTTGCATTCTGCTGTAATGATCTTGCTACAATGCTATCCTTAGTGATGGGAGTTGAACTTCTAAAGGTAGAATGGCACACCCATACACTAAGGAAAATGGGATTGAGTTTGTATGTGGCGGAGCCCACAAGGCTTTAACTAACTGCTCATTCCACTGTCACTTTTTGTCATCACGAGTCTTCTTTAATACTTGGATGAGAGTTTTGTTGAATGCTTCTGCTAAGCCATTTGCTATGAAGTAGTAGATGGTGGAGTATCTCCAATCTATACCGTGTCTTCTGGCGATGTTGCTGATCTTGGTGCTTTTGAATGCAGTTTCATTATCAGATATAATTCATTGAGGCACCCCGAACCTATATATGATATGATTCTTGAAAAATCAAGACATGCAGCGTGACCTAGTGGATTGCCTCGCCCACTTAGAAAAGTAGTGGTGGAAGCTAGATGAACCGATGACCCTTGGAAGAAGGAGGATCGATAGACCCACAATGTCGCATCAACACTGAATGGCATGAAGCCAATGTAGGTGTTGAATGTTGGGTGGTTGATGTAAGACCACACCGTTGACATCGATGGCATCTCCTAGCTACATCCATGCACTAATCATCGGCTAGTAGTATCCTAGTCTCTTGATCTTCATCTTCATCTTTGGACCGGATTGATGCGCCCGAAGTGAATGTACCTGAAAATTTTAGGGCTTCATGTTTTCCAAACAAGTAACCACATTTGATCAAGACCATCGCAAGGTGCCATAAGGAACAGAGAGAGCTCTCACCGATGGGCTTGTGACTTTTCTTGAGGTAGTTTGTGTTCAAATAGTCTATGAACTTGCCTCCAATCCAACCTTGTCCTTATAGGCAAGGACAACCTCCCCTTCAAGAGAAAGTCTCTCGATGAGTTCAACATCAATAAGGGATAAGACTTATCTATTTTGGACCCTTATTGGAATGGACTCATCTTCTAGACATGCCAATTCTTTGACAAGTTTGGCAAAAGCATTTGTTATTGTGTTCTTTGCTCGGGGAACCTTACAGATGGTGACTTCAGGGATTTGGGCCAACAGCTTCATGGTATACTTGTGTTAATGACGAAGCTTAGGCTTGAGAACCTTATAGGACCCGACAATCTGGTTGATGACCAACTGAGAATCCCTGTAGATGTTGATGATCTTGAGACACACTATAATGGCTAACTCTAGACTGACGATCAAAGCCTCATACTTGGCTTCATTGTTGGTGCAGGGATTGGAGAGATAATATGAGAATCTCATCACATCACGGTCTGAAGTTAAGAGAACTATTCTTACCCCTACCTTTAAAGTAGATTATGGTGCTTCCCCTTTATGAAAGGAAGCTGCACCATCAAAATATATCTCCCATCGGCGATTGTCAACCTCCCCTAGGTTCATGATTTGTTCATCAGGGAGATTGTCATTAAGCGAAGAATCAACAGGAAGTGGGTGTGCTACTAAGAAATTTAATTTGACCTTACCATGGAGTACGGATGTGATATCAAACTGAGAAAATCATGGACCACGCCAAATGTTCGGATAGCATTGTCATGTCAAGAATCGTAGTTGATTTGTTCTAGAATTATCACCTTATGAGAAATATATAGTCAACTTGAGATGCAAAGATCAAAGCAAAGTAATATTCTCAATAGGTGGGTAAATCACTTGAAGAATCATATGATGTCGAGGTAGTAGAGAGCACTCTCCTTTCTTCCCGCTGGTTTGGCATGAGTCGCCCAATGCTAGCGGTAGAGGATGAGTGGTCTGCCCGGGATAGGGGCTGCTAGAATTGGTGGCTTCACCAAATACTACTTGATATCTTCAAAGGCATGCTGGCACTTGTCATCCCACTTGAACTTGGCATCCTTTTTGATAAGTGCTAAAAAATGGTTTGTCTCCGATAGGTTGGAGATAAAGCTCTTAGACGCCAACCTCTTGGAAAGATCTGATTGAGTTAGACTTTTAGGGGGTGGCATTTCTAAGATAGCTTTGATCTTTTCTAGATCTATTTCTATTCCACGATGTCGGATAACAAACCCAAGGAATTTCCCTGAAGCTACTCTGAATGCACACTTTAGGAGATTCATTTTGAGGTTTAATTATCTTAACCATTCAAAAACTACTCTCAAGTCAAAGAGATGGCCTTCCTTTTCTCTGCTCTTGACTACTAGATCATCAACATAACACTCAACCTGATGATGGATAAGTTCATTGATGAGTTCATTGAAGATCTGAGTCATGGCCTGTTGGTATGTAGCACCGATATTTTTAAGGCCGAAAGGCATGACCTTATAACAATAGATTATCGGTTCAAAAAAGTTGTTTTCTTATCAAGGGCCATCTTTATTTGGTTGTAGATGACATCCATGAAGGAGAATCGCATGAGATGAGTATGTCTACCATTAATTCTAGTATAGGAAGAGAAACTCATCCTTAGGACATGCCTTGTTTAAGTCCTAAATGAAATATGTGAATTTGGCCATTCTTCTTCTTAACAATGACATTGACTAACCAAGTAGGGTATTTTTTTTCCGATGAAACTAGCATCGCTTTGACTTAAATGACTTATTCAATTTCTAATCGCATGCGTCTAGGAGCTTGCTTGATAAGGTTGACTTCGGTGATCAATAACTCCATGCAAATAACTCTTTGCTTGATTCCGAGCATCTGGAAATTAACTTTGCTTGATAGCATTGACTCTATTTCGGTCTGGGAGGTAGAACCTCCACCATAGGTTGAGGTGATCTCTTGGGAGATAATGGAAGATTCTACACACGTGGCTCACCTATAGCTTCTTTATGGGACCCTCAAAATTGGATGATTCCAAGTCTATCTCAAGAGGCAACTGTAGTATTTGAGAGGAGTCCAACTCAATCAAAAAAGAGGTAGATCAGAGTTGTTATAATTGTTGTTTAGACTTGAAGAGTTATCATTAGGAATAGATTTTGGCAACCCATCATAAGTGACATAGATATAATTCAAGCTAGCTTTATTCTTCAATTTCTTGGATTTTGAATGAGGTACATAGTAGAAATCAAGTAAAGGAAGAGGGGTGAGGGATTTGATGCCCTCATCCGCTGATACAAGATGTATACTAGAGGAAAAACTAGCTGATGTAGAGGTCGTTGAAATAGTAGTATCAAATGGTGGACTGAGGCTACTCCGGTTGCGCCACTTTTGCTATCGGTCAGCCCCGCTACTAATCTCATCCTTTCCCTGAGTTGGCTCTGGCAACTTACAAATCTTCCTTGATGTTGGAGGTTTGAACTGGCACCTGCAAGGAAAGTTTCTTGATTTTGAAGACAATTTTCTTAGAAGTACGAGATAAGGAGATATCCCAACCTTCTTTGATTTTGGAAGGATCATAAGTATCCCCAAGGATTATCCTAATAGAGCTAGATGTTTGTTTCATAAGGTATTCCTTCGGGATAACTATAGCACTGGTCTTGAAGCTATGTTCAAGCCAATCCTTAAATGTGATGCAATCTTCCAAAACATGACTTAGCCAAAGTAGGGACAAAGTTAGATCATTATTTTTTTGCCCACTTCCTCTCCTAGGTTGAGTTCTAAAATGCTTCTTTAAGAGATTCTTAAAGATCTTCTTGATTACCTCTCTTTTAAATGAATAAGGCTTATTAAGTTTATCCAAAAGAGTAGGTGGACCATAGCTACCTAGCGGTATGTACCACTATGATGATGGTCGAGAAGGCTGTGGACATGGAGGTCACCAGAATAGTCATGGTGTAGAGGAGGTGGAAGTGATGGTTGTGAGCACGAGGTCTCTCAAACCTCTTCATTTTCCCTTGTCTCGCTATTATTTCCCCACTTCTTAAAAGCTTTTGTTTTCTTTGTTGATTGGTCAGAAAGGTGACTTTGGCTTCTCCTTGTAAGCTAGCTTTGTTGATTAATTTCTCAAAGTTTTGATGGAAACTTTGAGCATGAAGGAAGACATCAATGTTCTTAAGTAGAATCTCATGGCATGTGACAAATGGTTTGCATTTTACATACCATTATCTCGAGAATGTAATCAATGAGAGACTCATCGGGGTTTTGTTGAGCCACAATAAGATTTCCTATAGTCACCCTTTGTAGAGCTCCAGCAAACATCTTGATGAAGAGTTGCTCCAATTCAGCAAAAGTCTTCACTGAACTGTTAGGAAGTTTAGCATATCAATCAAAGACTATGCCTGCTAAGCTACTAATAAAGATACGGAAGAGTAAAGCAACTACCACTGGCATTGCAACAACTGGCTCTAAAGTGCGAATGTGCTACCTCGGGTTCCCATTGTCATCGAAACTCTTGAAAGAAGGTGGCATGAAACCCTTAGGATATTGGATGGCATCAAATTCCTCTGGGTAAGGTCTACCCTTTGGAATTGATGATCCTCCTTGGGCTTGAGCCAACGCTTCTCTCACCTACTGCTCAACCATAGTCTTAATATATTTTTTCTATATGGAGGTACTATCCACTACCTTCCTATACAAACTGGTGCTACCTTGCTCTAATGGAGGTAAAGTCTTAGCTAGATCCAAGACATGCACCAACTCTAGCTAACTAGTCTCAGCTATAGTAGGATGGACTACCTATGCTTATTTCTGAAGTGCTAAGATTGCTGCTAACAAGTCCTCGAGCTGCTTCCCCATCCTATATATTTGATTATCTTTCTGCTTTATTTGATGAAGGAGGTGTTGGGTTAAGTAGGTTGTGTCTTCCTACTTGGCCTCAGCACCTTCCATAGTCTGCTGCTCATGGAGGAGAAAACCTCGGGTATCTACCATTTGTACTCCTACTAATTCTCTAACAGATCATCTTCATTCGGATCAAAGCTGACCTTTTCATCCTCTAAATCGGACCAAGCATATCCTAAGATTTCTTCTTTCCACTGAAGAAACTATGCCATCTAGGATCGGTCCAATAGCACATGAAAGATTTGACGAGTTGGGTCACTCATGAGATAAGCACCTAACCTCTGAAGTTGCTAGCGAGCTAATCTTGTGAGCACTATACTCACTAGAGGAAAGATACTGACACTGATCTAGAGTGGCACTCCTAGGTTTATGGCCATAGATTGTTCTCCTCCTCAAGGCACTATCTTCATAGCCTGCTGTGGTGGTGGTGGTGACGGGATGACTATGATACTTCAAGGTCGCCATTCCATCTTCACCACTACTGGGGTAGAAGGTTGAGAGAGAGCCTGCCATAGGTGGTGAAATGACAGATCTCTACCATGGATCACCAATGGGGTTCTCTTCTCCCCGACACCTTCCTTGGCTATAATAGTGATGCAAACATATACGGAGATGAATGGGAGAAGAGCGGTGGTGGAGGCTACCACCGACTCTCTGGATGAGCTCCTCCATGATGTGTGTTTCCCATGAGTAAGATATCAGATGGTCATGGTAGCTAGATCAAAAAATTCACAAGTGAAGGTTGCTCACCATCTATTCCGATGTTGTCGGCTAGTAACATAAACTGATGTGCAGGCCTCTCTAGCCCTCTCATGCCTAAGTTGCTTGCCAACGTTGTTGGGAATGACATATCTCAAATCAAATTGAGCCCCAGACTCATATGATAGCTCTACTCATAAAATTGATCTGAGGTCAAGTAACATCCTCCTCTCACTAACAGTGTAAAGTCGAACCAATGGCGTGAGGTGAAGTAAATCCTCTAGCATCCTCTCATCGATCTAGATAGGGTGAAGGTTCTCTGAACTGGGAAACCATCCTGGGCAGATCCTTTACAACATACTAAGTAGCTACCTCTAACTCCCTAGGAATATGAGTGTGATAGCACTTTATCATGTGGTTCTTGTTTCTTTTTGGGTCTTTGTGAAAGGCAGGAGCTTGACCCAACCTCAAAAGTGGGGAGACAATGGATTGGGGAGCATTCCCTTGAGGGTGCTAGTGAGTGGTGCTAGCCTAACAGATGGAGAGAACAAGGTGCACACTTAGTGATATTGCTACTGGGAATCTCCACTACCTTCCTCTTCTTTTGATCCATGTCGATGGCATGTCGATGGATGACCGGCTTATGCTGGGTCACTGCTTCTCTACTAACTAGGAGTTCCCTCACATGTAATCCTGACCCCCTCAAAGCCTCAAAGTGGATGAGGTGGGCATATTCGATGTGGAAGGTCGGTTTGATCCAAGGCCAAGTCCATCCCATGAGGAAGTGAAAACATACTTGCCGCCATTGCAATCAAAATGAAGAGACTAAACCATGTCTTTGAAAGTTGAATGTTGAAAACAAACTTGAATCAGATTCCTATTTTTTTGTTGATTTTTTTAATTTGAGTTTTAGAATTTGGACCCACACTCAACATCTTGAAAGTGTTAAGTGGGGCTCAAATGAATTTAGAGGAGATTTTGAGATTGATTGGAAAGAGGATTTTGAAAGTGGAATCCACTTTCAATAAGTTTGTAGAAAAAATGAGTTCAAATATTTTGGAGAGATGATTCCATAGGTTCATGTTTGAATTTAATTTTGATTTTGAGGATGCTTTATTTAACAAATTTGGGTATGTTAAAGTAAATGGTCAATTGATTTTATTTTTGATTTGAGATTTTTGGAATTTACTCACTTAGCAAATTTGGGTATGCTAAGTGAGGTATTTGAAAATAATTTCTTCTTTTTCTTTGTTTGCTTTGTTTTGTGAATTATTTGTGATTTGAAAATGGAATCCCCAATTAGTAAATTTGGGTATGCTAAATGAAGAATCCAAGTGTGTTTTGTTATTTTTTTAAATTTTTTGAAAATAGGATTCTTAGCAAATTTGAGTATGCTAAAGAAATCCTAATGTGTTACTTTTGTTTTGGGATTTGATTTTGAAGATAGGATTCTTAGCAAATTTGGTTATTCTAAGGAAATCCTAATGTGTTTCTTTTGTTTTGGATTTTGTTTTGAAAATGGAGACTTCACTTTAGCAAATGTGGTATGTTAAAATGAAGTTTCAATGTGTTTTGAATTTTGTGAAATGGAGATTTTACTTAGTAAATTTGAGTATGCTAAATGAAATTTCAAAAATGTGTTGTAAATTTTGTTTTGAAAATGGAGACATCACTTTTAGCAAATGTGGTATGCTAAAATGAAGTTCCAAATGTGTTTTAAAAATTTTTATGTTTTGTTGATTTTGAAAAGAGAGATTTCCCTTTAACAAATTTGGGTATGTGAGATGGAAATTAATTTTTGAAAGAGGAAATCCCAACCTAATCATATATGGAATATGTTAAGTGGGACTTCAAAATAGTGTCATTTTATTTGAAAATGAAATCTTCATTCAATAAAATTGGGTATATTGAATGGAGATGTTCATATGTGCTTTTTAAAAGTTTATTTTTGATTTTGATTGGAAATGAAACTCCCATTCAATAAATGTGGGTATATTGAATGGAGAGGTTTCATATGTCCTTTTTAAAAATTAATTTTTAATTTTTATTGAAAATGAAACCTCCATTCAATAAATGAGGGTATATTGAATGGAGAGGTTTCATATGTGCTTTTTTTTTTGAAAAAGTGAAAATTCCAACCTAACACATGTGGAATGCGTTGAGTGGAATTTCAAAGTTGTGATTTTGCTTGAAGATGTAACATCCATCCAACACACTTGGATGTATTGAATGGCAAGGCTCATCTTCAAATTTTATGCTTTTTGAAAACATGATTGTTGATTTTATTTTTGGAAAGAGATGATTGTCTTTTTAGTTTGAAAATGAAAATCCTTTTTCAATAAATTTAATGAGGAAGTTCGTTTGTGCTTTTTGAAAATGTGCCTTTGGATTTTATTTTTGAAAAGAGATTTTTTTTTCCTTTTGGAAAAGATGATTGTTCATTTTTGTTTTGAATAATGAAATCTTTATTCAATAAGTTGGATGAAGATGCCTATTTGTGCTTTTGGAAAATATAATTGTTGGTTTTATTTTTGAAATGTTCCTGTATGTAACAATTATGAAAATTGTTAGATGTAGTGCAATTATTTTATTAAGTGTATTTTGAAAAAGTGCTTTTGGAAATTGATATTTTTCATAAAGGATTTATTTTTCTTTATTTTTAGAATGAACCTTTCCTTACCATAAAAATGGTAATGAGGAAGTCTTTAATTATTTTCTTTTTATTAAATTTTTATTTTCACCCATTGGAGAACCAACGAGTTTTAAGACCAACATGGGTGAGGTCCTAAAACCTAAAGATGTTGGTTAGCTTAACTTAAGGATGAAATAAGCTAAGTGCCAAAAGAAAGATAGTCTTGGATTTATCATACAAAAGTACAAACCAATTACTTGGAGACAATGATCATTTACCAAATATGGAGTGTGAGGAACTATCTCCAATGGAGTCACCAGAAAAATCTGTGGTGAAAATTATATATTATATTCGTGCCTTCATCTATCCCTCTTTTAGAAAAGAGGATAAATGAAAATAAAAATATATATACACCTTGTTGGGACACCATGTAGATCCATATTTCTTATTAGGGTGATGACAGTACATACTATCTCAAA
This sequence comes from Cymbidium sinense, assembly GCA_021442155.1. NCBI lineage: Eukaryota > Viridiplantae > Streptophyta > Magnoliopsida > Asparagales > Orchidaceae > Cymbidium > Cymbidium sinense. The sequence continues at coordinate 79,475 of JAKCPB010001021.1, forward strand.
AGATATCAATGGATTTTAAGGACTCCTAAGGACTATGGGTCTTCAAATGTACCGAGATTCTTCCCTACCTCTATATGAAAAGTAAAGGATTTATTTTAAATGTTAAGTTCCCTACAAGGCAGCCCCCCATAGTTAATTACATCATAAGGAACATGATTTCTTAGGAATACTCTCGAATAAGGTAAATGATCGTTGTCTTCAAAGATTTCAAAAGGTAGGACTATCAATCAATTTGGTTTATTTTTAGGAAAGTCAAGTGGGATCGATCAAGAGGGGGGAGTTCTTATCGAAGTCAAATGAAGATAAGTAGGGGATGCTTAGGACACTAGGAAGCCTAGTTAGCATCTCAAACTATACTATGGTTGAGCTTTATATTTTTGAAACTAAATTGATTTATTTGAGTGCAATTTTTTATTAGAAAGTTAGGGCTTACAATCCCATGATACAAGGTCATAGAAATGTCTAAGAGGTGAGGATTTACCGCAAAGGAAGTAGCAACCTAAATCTATGGGGTTTTGGCAGGGCAACCCAACCTAAATCTAAGATGAAAATGAGTATTTTGTTTACCTCCACAAGAGAGGATAAACTATTATACTGTTGGACTTACAACCGCCTAGCGGTGGCTTCCAACTACTCCTACAATTTTAAAACATGTAGGTAAGTCAAATACTTTTGCAAGATAACTAAGCTATTATTTATTTTAAAAAGAGATTAAGTCCTTAAACACACTCCCTAAGAGACTAGATCATGTAGGGCATGATTTAATGACTTCAATCTAATGCAAATTTTGTTACATTTTAATTTTATTTTGGATAATCAATTTGACATAGGCTTTAGAATTCATATGCCTAATGCATGAGAAATTAGATTATTGGCCAAAATTAATAAGATAAGGAAGTGTATTTCCACCATGGCTCTCAAAGGTTAAGCCAAGTTCTCTAGCAAAGGTGGAATCCCTCTAATCAAGAGTGAAACAATATGCTTTTTATGCATGATGTGAAAAGTAATACAACATCCAACTAAGGGTTCTTATCTTAATTTTTATAATGTAGCTTTATGTGAGGTTATGAGTTTAATTTTAGTTTGAAATTTTGGATAGAAAATTTATTTTCCTAAGAACCTAATCATCATTTAGGCCATACATCAAAGCAAGGAATAAACTAGGAAAAGATGTCATCTTAATGCACAAGCTAAACAAACATCAATCAATTTATAAAATTAGCGCAAAAAAATAAGAGGTCATTTATGGTCGGGCTCCACCGCACAAACCCAAAAACAAATTGGGTAGCCGAGCTCTACCCTTATACAACCTGGATTACAAATGAATTAAATACAATCAAGAAGGAATTCATTGTTGTGAGGGTCTTCATTCTTCATTATTCATTTCTTCATTCTTCATTCTTCATTCTCATTCTTCATTATTCTTTCTTCTTTTGGTTGATTGGAATGTGGCTGCTCCAAAGGCTTCACATGGCACATAAGGCATAGCCTTATAACCAATGTTCATCCTAATACCCCATAATAATCATTCAAAAATTCTAATTGCAAAATTACATGAAAATGAGAAAAAGGAAATTTAACTAAAACTTGCAAAACAGAGATTAGCCAAACAATCCATATAATCCCAAGCATGTATATATTTAAATTGGACTTAGCACCCCCACACATGGGTAACCAAGTCCGTCTGGCCTATTTTGGATTATGCTTAGGGGTGTAAGCACCTGCATAATGAAAATAATTATATTTTTATTACAGTGCCCCTTAAGCACAATCCCCTATAGAAGATGATAGTTAGACTAAGATTGTTCTACCATTCAGTCTACTCACATACACCCTAACATCCAGGCTAAAACAAAATATCACAAAATAAAAGTAAACATCAAACCATATACTGCCATAACCTAAAGCTAGAAATGGTGACTTAGCCTAATGTGTGTGTCATTTAAGGTTTGTGTGGTATGCTTAGTTAGGCTTTAAGGTTGAAGTTTTCTATGTATGAAAATGTTCAACTTAGAGGGTTTGTTTCATGTAAGTGATTTAGTTGCTTTGGTTGATTTTATTTTGTATTTTGATTTGGTTTGAATGAATCCTACAATTAATTATAAGTTGTAAAGAGAGGAAAAGTGATGAGAACTTCTCTTTCTTTCATACTTTATATAATTTTTAAGGTAGATTCATATTTGTGTTTTGTTTAGGAAATATTTTATTATGTTTTTTAATTAATCCTAAGTTTAGATTTTCCCTAAACAAACCTAAAAAAAAGAAAGGCATTTTAAGATTAATTATCACAAAAAAACACACACATCACTTCATTTCTTTCCCAACATGTGTAACATGCATATGGATGAATCCTAAACATATCTATACATGCAAATGAAAATATTTTGCATAGCTTCATGATGAATGCTAAGAGAGTTACTTAAGAAAATTTGGATGCTTCATGATGCATGATTTTGTTAAGTAGAAAAAAGTGATTTTATCCATTTTTCTATGCACATTTATAAGTATAAAAGACATAGTGAGTACATTATTAGCACGGTGTAAGGTACAAGACCTATTTAGGGCTACTTAAAGCCTTGCAACCTCGGGATTGTCCAAATTAATATACCACTTTTTTTAAATACATGTGCATGTACAAAATAAAATGCATGGAAAGGGAATCAAGCAAAAAGTTTATGTTTGTTTGATTTTGGTTTGATTTTTTAGTTTATATATGTGATGTGGAATTCCTTCTTAAGTCATAGTATAGGAGTGCATAGGAATGGATTTAAGTAAGTGTTATATTCTTTTCAAATGGACTATACACTTTGCAAATCCTATACAATTCTATGTTAAGAAAGAGAGGAAGAATCACATAACACATTTTATACTCACATGCAAGCTTATAAATAATTATAAGTATCATATCTTTCAGGATATTTGATTTATAAGTTTGAAAAATAATTTTGGATTTAATAGTGATAATAGCCATTTATATTTTAGCCAAAACATGAAATTTGACTAAAAAGAAATATTTCATTTTAATTTGATTTTTCAAATGGTATGAATGCATGATTTTCATATGACATACACATTTAGATATTAGGAAAGAAATAAAGTGATGAAAACATGTAAATTTCTTCATCCTAATCAATTCCTAAACACAATCTTATGAAATAGGATTATTTAAAGTAAACCAAATTTATTTTAAAGAGATTTTTGTTTGTTTTGAGTGTGATTTAAATTTAGGAAATGTGAGATGAGGTTAGTGCTCTTAACCCATTCCTAGATGTGTATGATGTTTTAGTTTAATTTTAAGTGATTAGATCAATTTTATGCTTTAGTTAGGTTAAAGTGTACATGAACTTCATTAATTACCCCTTACCTACACCACTTTAACATATTTAATCAAATAATTATGTGCCAATGTATGACATAAAATCACACAAGAAATTTAAGATAGCAATGCACCTAGGAATGGAGGGAGTCTAATGCAATTGGCTCATAATTAGTAACTAATTAAGCTAAAGGTTTAATTTAAATACTTTCATAATCCTTCTCATACATAGGAGTTGGATTTTGATTTCCTTAAGCTACTTAGGTTATTGAACACCTAAGCACCTACCCAAGATGAATTGGTTAAGTTTGAATATTTTGAAAATTTTATCAAGTTAATTAAGTAGGTGAAGTGGGTTAGAATTAAGTTTGGATTAAGGATGGGGGATTTAGGGAATGGAGGAAGATTCCCAAAATCCATTCCATAAATCTCCTTCACTTAAGAGGCTTAATTGACTTAATAAAGGGATTAGGCCATCACATGCTTAATGCTTAATTACATAAAGAGAGTAATTAAGGATCCATTAATTGATTTTCCTAATTAACTCATCAATAAATCCCAAGAAAATTAGGGGGAGGTCATCTCACCAAATGCATGAAATTTGAAATGAATTGATGAAGTAATTATTATTAAGTTTTCATTAAAATCAATTAAACTCATTTCAAAATCCATTAGAAATAATTTGATTATTCTTCTAATTATCTTCAATACTTTATTTTGTATTTTTATTTTTCTACATTTAGTTATGTTATTTTGAAGTTTCCATGTTTATCTATTAATTAAATCCTATATGACTAATCGGCCATGGATCGACGCGCTTGCGCTTTCCACATGGTGTGGCAGGATTCATCACTTAAGTTGTCACATCGTAATGTCGTGTCAGCAATAGAGCTACACGCTTTCTCTTTGATCAGTCGGTTGAGATTGAGCCTATGATTCTTAAGAGGTGAATAAGGAGATCATTGATCATGGTCATCCAAAATGTGGATGGATGGCCCATGATCCATCAGATGGGAGAAACCGTCCATCTGGGCAAGATTTGAGCTCGATTGAGCTCAGATTGAGCTCAACTCAACCCACACCATAAAGAAGCAAGGGGAAGAAGATCTAATCGTGAAATTTTCATGGGGTGAATCTTCCCTTCGAAAAGGACCAAGAAAAATTCAAACTATGCTTGATTTTGAATAGTACCTCACTAGAGGCTATCATCGGTGCTCCCAACCATCGAGATAACTTTGTTTAGTAGAGACGAAGCCCTGTTGAAGGTTTGAGGTGTTGAGGTTGAGTGCATCTACCAATTGGCCAGAGTCACTTCAAATGGATTCAGCCTTGGTTTAGCTCCCACCTCCCTTGCTTTTGAAGCTTGGAAGAAGGTTTGGATCAACTGAATTCCTCTCAAGATGCTTGTAAGAGAAATTGGGAATTTAGTAATGATAAAGTGGAATTTCCTTAAATAAGTGTCATGTGCAAAACAGATGTGGGAGTGATTCCATGCTTGAAATGAAGGAGTGGTCAATTTTGACCTTGGTTTTTTAAAACCCAATGGGTCAAGTGCACCATGCTCACTAGTGTCCACTTCCACTAAGAGGGTGCCAAGTGGCCATGAAGAAGTGGAATAAGTTACTTGACCTGGGGTAAAATGGTCTTTGGGTTTAATTTTAGTTTGAGTATGTTTAGTATGATTGAAAAATGGGTCAAGTTTCAATAAATTTAAATAAAGGCTCATACCCATTTAGGTCAAAATGGGTCAACTTGGATAAAGTTGGCCAATTGGTCAACTTAGGTCAAACCAAGGGTTGAGTCGAGTTCATATGACTATTTGAAATGTTTTGGCATCATTGGTTTGGTTCAATTTGATTTATATTTGGATTTGGTTCATTTGATTTCATTTAGGTCAAATCATCAAGTTGACCATTTGACCATTTGACCTATTTAGGTCATGGGTTATTTTAGTTCATTGGTCATATGAAATGTATTGGTATCTTTGTTTCCAATCAATTTTGGTTTAATTTTATTTATCTCAATTTGACCTTTTAGGTCAAGTTGGGTTCAAGGTCAATGGGTCTAGAATTGAGGTTTTAATCAAGTTAAATAAGTGATTTGGAATGAACTTGACCCATGGAATCAATTTGGCTTAGATCAAGTTTTGACACATTTTAATTTTTAGGTCAAGTTGGGTCAACTTGGGTCAAGTGGCTAATAAAGGTTAGGCTCAAATGACTTGGTCAAGTTCAAACATTGATCATGAATGAGTTTTGATCAATGGTTTCAATTATTTTGGTTTATGGTGGATTTTGGCTAGTTTTAGTTTCATTTTGGCTAAGTTTTGACTTGGTCAACCCTTAAGTTTGACTTGGTTTGGCCCAATTTGAGTGATTGACTATCTCATGATGATTGTTGCTCACAATGTGAGGCTTAGGTGGGCTTAGTTCAATCCAATTTGGGTGAAATTTGGCTCAAAAGTACTTTAGGTCACTTTTCAAGTGAGCCTAAGTGGGTCAATTGACTTGATCAAGGCTTGAATCAAATTTGGTTGAACTACATATGAACTTATGACTGAAAAAAAAATCCATTTGCAAGTGATTTGGAGTCAAATGAGTTTTGATTCATTTGATAATTTCAAGTTCAAATGGATACAGTTTGACTTGGGTTTGATTTTGATTTAGTTTAATTTGATGATTGAATTTTATGTTATTTGGATTCATGATTGAAGGATTGATTGAATCATGAAGAAAAATCGTTTGGTTTTGATTTGAATTTGATTTGGCTAAGTTCAAGAATTTGACTTGAAAGGCTTAGGTTGGATTTGGATTGAATTTGGATTTGAATTTTGAATTCATTTTTGGATATTTGATGATTAAAGTTTATGTTTATACTTGGATTCATGATTGAAGGATTAATTGAATCATGAAAACAAATTGAGAGTTTGGCTTGATTTGAATTTGATTTGACTAAGTTCAAGAATTTGACTTGGAAGGCTTAGGTTGGATTTGGATTTAATTTGGATTTGCATTTATTTTTGGATGTTTGAATTTATATTTTTTTATATTTGTGAATATAAATGAGAATATAAATGGGTTTTGAGAAAATTTCTTGAATTTGAATTAATTTAGATTTGATTTAGGCTAAGTTCATAAGATAGAATTAAAGTGACTTAGGAAAGATTTTTGAACTTGGAATTTCAATCATAAGCTTCAATCATTTAGAATTGATTTGAGTTTGAGAAAACCAATTAATTTGGAATTGATCTAGGTTTTGAAGTTGATTTGATTTGGAGTTTGGAGTTGGTTTAGACTTGATTTGGAATTTAACTTGAAGGGAGGAAGTGAGGAGTTGGTTCAAGCCATAGGGCAGACAAATTTTTCTAACACCCTTAAAGCATGACCTATTCTTATAGCTAACTCTTCTAAGTTTTTAGAGTTTGGTTGAGTGTTCACTTAATCACTAGAAGTGTCTTAAGACTAAGGAGACTCTTAGTGTCTAAGAGAAGTCCTATGTCTAAGATGGAGGAGTTGAGAGCTCATACTAAAAATGAGGTCAACATTCTCATTTATTTTTAAACCCATGCAAAGAATCCTCAAACATTCAAACATTCAAAGATTTATAATTTTATTATTTTATTATGAGATTAATTATTTATTTATTAAGTCTCATAAAGACATTTATTTATGATTAATTTCACATAATTAATGAAATCATTAGCTTTAAAAATCATAATTAGAATAAAATTTCTTTTTTTGGATTTAAGTTCCTTCATTCATGCATAAAATAGAATGTATTCTTCTTCTAAATTCATTATTTTCATTTGCCTTAATTTTCCCGTAGAAATTCTACAAGTTCAATTGCATTTTAGGTAAGATTTAACATTTTTATTTATCACTTATACCTCAATTTCTTTTTGAGTTTTGATTCAAGCTTGTTTATGTAAGTCATGGTGTTTTAAATGATTTTCATTTAAATTTGTTTAACTCCCGAATTTCAAACAAAAATTTGGTAACATTTCGGCAGTATTCCAGCGTCATCCCCACGTAGGGGGGCGTGGTGAAAATATATCTTCGCATTCATCTATCCCTTTTTTGAATTGGACAAATGAAAATAGAAATATACGCCTTTAGTGAGATGTCACACAGATCCGTAGATGTTCTTATTAGTGGTATGACATTTGAGGAGAGGTGTACTCTCGAGATAGAAGTTACCACCATACAATGGATCTAATCACCTTAATAAGGACTCTGGGATGGGGTCTTGAATATAGAGATTCTTCCCTACTTTACATGAAAAGTAAAGTAGGATTTATTTTAAACCGGGTTTGTTAAGTTCCCTACAAGGGCAAGCCCCCATAGTTAATTACATTATAAGAAAGAGGATTCCTTAGGAATACTCTCGATTAATGTAAATGATTATTGTCTCCAAAGATTTCAAAAAGGTATGACTATTAATCGATGGTTTATTTTTAGAGAGTCAAATAGGATCGATCAAGAGGAGAGAGTTCTTATCGAAGCCAAATGAAAATAAGCAGGGATGCTTAAGATAATAGGAAGCCTAGTAAGCATCCCAAACAACCCTATGGTTGGACTTTATATGTTTGAATTTAAATTAATTTATTTGAGTTGAGTTTTTATTAGAATGCTAGGGCTTATAATTCCATGATGCAAGGTCACGAAAATGCCTAAGAGAATTTATAAAAGGGAAGAAGAATATCGAAACTTAAATCTATAGAGATTTGGCAAGGGACAAAAGCATGACCTAAATCTAAGGCAAAAATGGGTATTTGGTTTACCTCCACAAGAGAGGATAAACTACCTGATTGTTGGACTTACAACTGCCTGGGGGTGGCCGCTAACTAACTCCTCCTACGATTTTAAAATATATAGGCAAGTCAAATGCTTTTACAAGATAGCTAAGCTGTTATTTATTTAAAAAGAGACTAAGTCCTTAAACACACTCCCTAAGAGACTAGATCATGTAGGGCATACTTTAATAACTTAAATCTAATGCAAATTTTGTTACATTTTATTTTTTTTATTTTGGATAATCAATTTAACACAGACTTTAGGATTCATATGTCTAATGCATGAGAAATTATATTATGGGCCAAAATCAGCAAGATAAGGAGGTGTGTTTTCACCATGGCTCTCATAGGTCAAGCCAAGTTCTCTGGCAAAGGTGGAAGCCCTATAATCAAGAGTGAAATAATATGCTTCTTTATGCATGATATTAGAAAAGTAAGATAACATTCAGCTAAAGGGTTGCTAATTCTTTCACTTGTTTTATAACCTAAGCTTTAGGTGAGGTTATGAGTTGTTCATTTTTAATTTGAGTTATTTAATTGGATAGAAAATTTATTTTTCTAATAGCCTAATCATCATCCAGGCCATACATCAAATCAAGAAAGAAACTAGAAAAAGATGTCATCTTAATACGCAAGTTAAATAAACATCAATCAATATATAAAACTAGCGCAAAAGAATAGAAGGTCATTTGTGGTCGGGCTCCACAGCACAAACCCTAAAGAAAAATTTGGTAGTTGAGCTTTGCCCTTATACAACCCGGATTACAAATAAATTAACTACAATTAAGCAAGGAACTCAAGTTATGTGGGTCTTCATTCTTCATTTCTTCTTTCTCATTTCTTCTTTCTTCTTTTGGATGGTTGGGATGTGGTTGCTCCAAAGGTTTCACATGGTACATAAGGCATGATCTTATGACTAATGTTCATCCTAATCCCCCATAACAATTATTCCAAAATCCTAATTATAAAATTACATGAAAATGAGAAAAAAGAAATCTAACTAAAACCTATAAAACAGAGATTAGCCAAACAAACCATACAATCCCAAGCATGTATATGTATAAATTGGACTTAGCACCCCATACATGGGTAACCAAGTCCACCTGGCCTATTTTGGATTATGCATAGGAGTATAAGCACCTACACAATAAAAGCAATTTTATATTTTTATTATAGCACCCCTTAAGCACAATCCTCTGTAGAAGATAATAATTAGACTAAATTGTCCTACCGTTCACTCTACACACATGCACCCTAACATCCAGACTTAAATATTATATCACAAAATAAAAGTAATGCATTAAACAATGCACAACCATAATCTAAAGCTGGAAATGGTGACTTAGTCTAATGTGTATGTGTGTACTTTAAAAGGTTTGTGTGGTATGCGTAGCTAAACTTTAAGGTTTAAATTTCCTAAGTATTAAAAGTTTAACTTAGAGAGTGGTTTCATTTAAGTTGTTTAATTGATTTAGTTGATTTTTATTTAATGATTTATGTACATTTGAATGGACCTACAATTAATTACTAAGTTGTAAAGAGAGGGAAAAGAGAAAAGAACTTCTCTTTCCTTCCCTACCTTAAGTAATTTCTAAAGTAGATTCATATTTGATTTTTGTTTAGTGAATATTTTATTATGTATTTTAATTAATCCTAAGTTTTCTCTAAACAAGCCTTTCCAAAAAAGAAAGACATTTTAAGATTAAGTAAAGTGAATTAATATTGCAAAATATACAACACTTTATTTCTTTCCTAACATATATAATAGGCATATGGATGAATCATAAACATATCTATATATACAAATGAGGATGTTTAACACACTTTCATAATGAATGCTAAGTGATATTACTTAAGAAAATTTGGATGCTTCATGATGCATGATTTTCATATGGTAGAAAAGAGGGATCCTTTTATCCATTTTTCACATGCACATTTATATGTATGAAAAACATTAGTGAGTACAACACCATTGTTAACACCAGGGGTGTAAGGTATAAGACCTACTTAGGGCTACTTAAAGCACAACCGGGTTGTCCGACTAATATATGACTTAAATAGATATGCATGTGCAAAAGAAATGAATGGAAAAAGAAAGATGCAAAAGTTTGTGTTTGTTTGTTTGATTTGTCTATGCAATTTACATGTGTAAGTGTGGATGTCCTTCTTAAGTAGTAACATAAGAATGCATAGGGATGGATTCAAGCAATTGTTGTGTTCTTTCAAATAAATTATACACTATGCTAAAAGAAAAGGGAAGGAAATCCATACTATGCACATCTTTATATTTATACTCACATGCAAGCTTATAAATAATTATAAGTAGCACACCTTTCAGTTTTGATAGTTGATTTATAAATATTAAAAATAATTTTAGATTTAATAGTGATAATAACCATTCATATTATTACTTTAGCCAAAATATGCAATTTGACATAAAAGAAATACTTATTTTTAATTTGATTTTTAAAAGGTATGAATACATGATTTTCATATGGCATGCATATTTAGCATGCTAAGAAAGAAATAAAGTGAGGAAAATATGCAAATTCATTTACCCTAATTAATTCCTAAAGACAATCCTATGAAATAGAATTATTTAAAGAAAATCAAATTTATTTTAAAGATATTTTTAGTTTTTGCTAAGTTTAATTTTAATTTGAGAAATGTGAGATGTGTTTGGTAGTCCTAACCCATTTCCCCCCATGTATGAGTTATTTAAGTTCAAAAAAAAATTTTTAGGTGATTAGAATAATTTTATGATTTGGTTAGGTTAAGGTGAAAACTAAGTGTGTTAATTACCCCTTAGCTGCATCACTTTAACATATTTAATCACATAATTATGAGCCAATGTATGACATAAAATCACAAGGAATTTAATTCAACAGTGCATCTTAGGAAAGAAAGGTACTTAATGCAATTGGCTTACAATTAGCGATTAATTAAGTTAAAGGGTTTAATTTAAGTACTTTCATAACTCTTCTCACACGTGTGGGTTGGATTTTGATTTTCTTAAGCTACTTAGGTTATTGAACACCTAAGCACCTACCCAAGATGAATTGATTAAGTTCTAGAATACTTTGAAAATTTTATCAAAGTAATTAAGCAAGTGATTAGGGGATTAGCCCTTAATTAAGTTTAGATTAAGGAAGGAAAGGGGTTTAGGGAATGGCTTAGGAAAAATTTCCCAAATCCATTCCATAAATCTCTTCTCTACTTAAGCAAGGTTTAATTAACTTAATAAAGGGATTAAACCAGTGTTCATGTGCTTAATTACCCTTAATTACATAAAGAGAGTAATTAAGGATTCATTAAATGATCTCCCTAATTAACCCATCAATAAATCCCGAGAAAATTAGGGGATGCAGATGCCATCCCCCTAAATGTAGAAGAGAAGTTTGGTATTAATTAGTGGGGTAATTAGGGTGTAATCAAGGTTATTAGGTTTTCATTAAAACCCTAATCGAGGTAAATACAATATTCAAAATCCATTGAAAATAATTTTAAAATATTCTCCTCTGAATTATCTTTATAGTGCATTTTACTTTATATTTTTATGATTTTTCTAGAATTAGTTATGTAATTATGAACATTTAGCCATTAAGGATAATTAATTAAATCTCTAATTAAATAGCTAATCCCGTCGGTGCCACGTGGAGGCTGACACGGCGCGCGCTTTCCAAGTGGCATGATGAGAGAGGCAACTTAAGTTATCACCTCGTAGTGCTATGTCAGCGGCGGCGCTACACGCTTTCTCCCCATTCGTCCGATTAAAGACTGGACGGCTGAGATAAAGCCCACAGTATTAAGGGATTAATCAGATATTCTTACGTGTCTTGATCATGGATGTCCATCCAAAACTCATGGATGGATGGCCCATGATCCATCCCTAAGCTTCTTTACGGGAAAGGGGAACTGTCCACCTTCCATGGCATGATCTGAGCTCGATTGAGCTCGGATTGAGCTCAAACTCAATCCACACCATCATCATGTAAGGGAGAAGACATCCAACGACTAGTTTTACATGAAGTGAAATTTCCTTTCACAAAGGGCCACACACTCTCTACTTTAAGCTCAATTTTGATCCATACCTCGTTGGAGGCTATCACCTGCTCAATCCATAGGTAGCTTCTTCAGTGGAGAGAGAAGCCTGTGAAGAGGTGATTTGGTTGAGTGGATCTTCCTATGGACCAAACTCTCAATTGGGCTCCCTTGATTAAAGTCCCACCTCCTTGCCTTGAGCTTGGAAGAAGATTGGGATGAGTTGACCAGGCCCTTGAGGGCTCAAGGAGGAATTGGACCGATTTTAGGTATTAGTTGTTGGAAAGAAGGAGGAGCTCCCCTATTTTCAGTCTAAGAAAAACTGAAAATGGAGAATTCCATTTCACTCTAGGAAGCTTGGGGAGACTTACAAATGCTAGCTCTGAGTTTCCTTAGCTCAATCAAATGTGGATCTATTGAATTCAAGTGGAATTAGGGGGAGTATATCTCCCCCTAGGTGAATCAGATGGCCGTGAAGAGCTTTGCCATTTTGATCCAATACACCCTATTCAATGGGTTGTTTTGGCCATTTAGAGTGGCATGGAATTCAGTTTTGGCCAGAGAAGGTAGTGGGGAAGTTTCTCATTTGCAAAAAAAGGTGGAGGAAGGATTCTCATGTGCTCATGTCCATAGGGGTTGTCAATTTTAGCCTTAGATTGGGTTGGGCTGACCCAAACCCATTGGGTCATGTGCACCATGTCCATTAGTAACCATTTGGTCCACTAAGAGGATGTCAAGTGTCCATGAAAAGGAATTGACCAATTTCCAAGTGGTTTTGATTTTAGGTTACCCTATGGCCTAGGGGTAAAATGGTCATTTGGCTTGGATTTCATTTTAAATATGTTTGGTATGATTGAAAAATGGGTTATGTCAAGTTTTATTGAATTTGGAGTTGGTTTGATATGATTTGACTCATGTTGACCCATTTAGATCAAAATGGGTCAACTTCAGTCAAGTTGACCAATTGGTCAAATTGTGTCAAACTAAGGGTTGGATCAAGTTCAAATGACCATTTGAAATATTTTGGCATCATTGGTTTGGTTTAATTTTATTTATATTTGAATTTCGTTCATTTGATTGCATTTAGGTCAAATGGGTCAAGTTGACCAATTAGACCCATTTGACCTATTTGGATTAGTTCATGGGTTGGTTTATGTTTAGTTGATCATTTGAAATGGATTGGTATCTTTATTTCCAATCAATTTGATTTATGTTTGGATTTGGCTCAATTTGACCTTTTAGGTCAAGTTGGGTTCAAGGTCAATTGGGCTAGGTTAGGTCTAGTTGGCCAATTGGAGCTTTGGTCAAGTTCAATAAATGATTTGGAATGATTTGACCCATTAATTGCAATTAATGTGGTTTAGATTATGTTTTGACACATTTTGACTTTTAGGTCAGGTTGGGTCAACTTGGGTTAAGTGGCCAATTGGGCTAGGTTAAGCTCAAATGATGACTTGGTCAAATTCAAATATTGATCATGAATGAGTTTTGATCAATGATTTCAATCCATTTGGCCTATGGTGGATTTTGGCTAGTTTAAGTTTCATTTTGGCTAAGTGTTGACTTGATCAACCCTTAGGTTTGACTTAGTTTGACCTAATTTGAGTGATTGATCATCTCATGATTATTGTTGCTCAATGTGAGGCTTAGTTGGGCTTAGTTTAGTCTAATTTGGGTAGGATTAGAATTTGGCTCATAAGAGGTACTTTAGGTCACTTTGGGTCAAGTGAACCTAAGTGGGTCAAATGGCTTGGTCAAAGCTTGATTTAAGTTTGATTGAACTCACATATGGACTTATGATTGAAATATAAATCCATTTGCAAGTGGTTTGAAGTCAAATGGGTTTTGATTCATTTGATAATTTCAAGTTCAAAGGGTGAACATGAGTTTGACTTGGGTTTGATTTTTGAATCTAGTTTTGGTTTGGTAATTGAAGTTTATGTTTATATTTAGATTCATGATTGAATGATTGATTGAATCATGAAGAAAAATCAAGGGTTTGGCTTGATTTGAAATTGATTTGGCTAAGTTCAAGATTTTGACTTGAAAGGCTTAGGTTGAATTTTGATTGAACTTGAGTTTGAGTTTTGAATTTATTTTTGGATACTTGAATTTATATTTCATTTATATTTGTGAATATAAATGAGAATATAAATGAGTTATGAGAAAATTTCTTGAATTTGATTTGATTTGGATTTGATTTAGGGAAGATTTTTGATTTGGATTTGAATTTTGAATTTGGTTTGATTGATTTGATTTGGAGTTTGGAGTTGATTTGAATTTGACTTCAAGGGAGGAAGTGAGGAGTTGGTTCAAGCCATACAAATTTTCCTAACACTCCCAAGGCATGACCTATTCCTATGCTAACTCTTCAAGTCTCTAGGGTTAGGTTAAGTGTCCAGTCACTAGATGTGTCTTAAGACTAAGGAACTCTTAAAGTCTAAGAGAAGTCTATCTAAGATGGAGGGGTTGAGAGCTCATAAATAAGGTCAAAGGTGTGGGTGACCGATAAGGTACATTGACATTGGTTGACCAATGATCACAAGTCCAATGAGATGATATACTCAATGTAAGAGGACTCACCAAAGAGAGGAAGAGGAAATAGTATGTTCTCAACTGAAGGATGAGGTTTGATTTGAGTTTAGGGAGATTGATTTGATTTGTTTAATTTATTTTAAATATTTTGTTTGATTTGACTCATGGGGAGGTTGATTGAATTTGTTTTATTTTGTTTGATCCAGGAGGAGGAGTTGATTTTATTTTAGAATTTGGATTTTGAGATATTTCATTGTTATGGAATTGCTTTGGGACTTAATGATTTACCAATTCATGGTAGTACCAAACACATAGTAGGACTAACCAACCAAAGGGATGCCTTTCGATTTGCAGTGGTCAAGTTAGGAACAAAGTGTGGGGATTCACATCCTCCAAAATAAGGAACCTCTGGGCTGATCAGTTGCTTTGGGCAACAAATCAAACCCGACGTAGGGCTGACTATTGAGTGAATGCTGCTGGGGGACTTAAATCAGCTTAAAGATAGTCAAGATTAATTTCATTCTTTAATTTATTTTGATCAATTATGTTGGTTTGTGATGGATTGCACTGTGTAGGGGCCATGGAGGCCTAGACCTAACTTAGACTTACCAATCCAAAGGGAGTAGCTTCCCAGCCGATGGGAGTACTATTCGATCAAAGAAGTGCCTTTCAGTTTGCAATGATCAATTCAAGGGAAGAAATCTTGGGGACTCACATCTTCCACTACAAAAGATCACTAGGGTGATCAGTTGCTTTATGCAACAAATTGAACCCGACCTAGGGCAGCCCGTCGATTTGCGATAGTCATGCTAGAAAGAATGCATCATAGTCTTACATCTTCCAAAGAAGAATGACTATCGAGTTAACCTGCTTATGGCAAAATAGATTGAACACCCAAGCACTACGAGTGAGTAACTGAGTTTATTCAAATGATAGTGAAATTCTATAGGAGTTCCTAACACTCTAAAGATAGGATGCCCGCTTGGGAAAAGGGGCCCTTTGGGGGCTTGAATTCCTAATTCACAAGCGAATATTTATGTTTGTTTAGTTTGTTTATCGTGGATCCTATTGGTTTGCGAGGGATCAAATTGAGAAGGAGCTGATATCAACCTAGACCTATCTCAGATTTACAAAACCAAAGGAGAATCTGCACATCCGCTGAATAAATTCTCCAACCACGGCGGTGGCTACTAAGACAAGGGGACTGTCCAATCCAAGAGTAACCCGAGTAGTGGCTAAATGGGGTCGCAAAGGATATGATCTAAATAGAATGCCCACAGGGAGAGTGACTACTAAGGTCTTAATCCAAAACTCTAGAGAAGATGACATGGCCAATCATATATCAAATAGGTATTCAATGGCTAACTCAAGGAGAAAGTGTGGGGACTCACATCTACCAAGAGTGGTGTATCCACTGTGAGTCTCAGCATAGAACATCAACTAATCTAGGTTTTAACAATTACCTAGGAAGAGAGCTCGGGACTCACATCCTCTATTATGATGACATGGATATTGACTCTCGTATCCACCTAGAGTGACTACTGAGTGAATGGCACTACGGGACTTACATCAACTCAAATGTAGTCAAAAGGAAAGGAGCCTCTGGGGGACTTACCTTAAACTTCAAATATACTCGACCTAGTCAAATCATGATGACTAGTTTAAGAAGAAAGCATAGACTCACATCTTCTTAAAAGAATCAACATGAGATAGCTTTGGTGTAGGAAGTCAAACTAATAAGGTGCTCATTGGTTTGTAATGATCAAGTTAGGAAGAAAGTGGACTCACATCTTCCAAATAAGTGAGGGGTGACATACTAAGGTAGCATGTAGACCACCTAAAGCTAATGAGTGCATTCCATGGGGCTTGCTCTCACATCAAAATAGCCTAAGATAAAAGATATGTGCTTATTTTTGTGCTTGTGTTAAAAGAAATAGGCTGCCTCTCGGGTTCTCTTACACCTACCTTAAACACGCTGGAGATTTTGATGAAATGGTGTGTTGATCTCATTTTTAGAATGAGCTCTCAACCCCTCCATCTTAGACATAAGACTACTCTTAGACTTTAAGAGTTGCTTAGTCTTAAGACACATTTGGTGATTAGGTGGACACTCAACTAGCCACAGAGACTTAGAAGAGTTAGCCATGGAATAGGTCATGCCTTAGGGTGTTAGGAAAATTTGTCATACCCTTAGCTTGAACCATTCCTCACCTTCCTTCCTTCAAGTCAAACTCCAAATCAATCTCATTTGATTTTCTCCAAACTCAAATCAACTCCATGTGATTGAAATCCATGATCGAAACCCATGAATGAAATTTCTAAGTCCAAATCTTTCCTAAGTCCTTAATCTTTTCTTAAGGACTTAGCCTAAATCATGATCAAATCAACTCAAATTCATGGGATTTTCTCATAACTGATTTATATTTTCATTTATATTCACATATATAAATAAAATATAAATATAAATCAATCAAACAAAATCCAAAATCCAAGCTCTAAACTCCAAAAAATTTCTAAGTCCTTTAAGTCCCTCTTAATGGACTTAACCTAAATCATGATCAAATCAATTCAAATTCATGGGATTTTGTCATAACTCATTTATATTCTCATATATATATATATATATATATATATATATATATATATATATATATATATATATAAAATGAAATATAAATATAAATCAATCAAATCCAAATAAAATTCAAGCTTCAAACTCCAAAATTTTCCTAAGTCCTTTAAATTTTAAAAGACTTAGCTTAGATCATGATCAAATCACTTCAAATCCTTGGAATTTTCTCATGATCAATTTATATTCTCATTTATATTCACATATATAAATGAAATATAAATTCAGACAATCAAAACCAATTCCAAAAATCAAACTCAAATCCACTCAAAATCCAACCTAAGCCTTTCAAATCAAAATCTTGAACTTAGCCAAATCAACTTCAAATCAAACCAAACTCTTGATTTTCCTTCATGATTCAATCAACCCTGCAATCATGGATCTAAATATAAATACAAACTTCAATCACCAAATCAAAATCCAATTCAAAAATCAAACCCCAAATCCATTCAAATTCTTCCTTTGAATATCAAATTATCAAATGAATCAAAACCATTTGACTTCAAACCACTTGCAAATGGATTTATATTTCAATCATAAGTCCATATACAAGTTCAATCAAGCTCAAATCAAGCTTTGACCAAGCCATTTGACCCACTTAGGCTCACTTGACCCAAAGTGACCTAAAGTATCCTTATGAGCCAAATTCTAATCCTAATCAAATTGGATTGAATCAAACTCACCTATGCCTCTCATCATGATCAACAATCATCATGGGATGATCAATCAATCAAATTGGGTCAAACCAAGTCAAACCTAAGGGTTGACCAAGTCAACACTTAGCCAAAATGAAACCTAACATAGCTAAAATCCACCATAGGCCAAATTGATTGAAACCATTGTTCATTCATGAACTATGTTTGAACTTGACCAAGTCAACATTTGAGCCTAACCCAGCCCAATTGGCCAACTTAACCCAAGTTGGCCCATTTTGACCTAAAAGTCAAAATATGTCAAAACTTGATCTAAGCCAAATTGATTGAAACCAATGGGTCCCATTTCAAATCACTTGTTGAACTTGACCAAAGCCTCAATTGGCCAACTAGACCTAACCTAACCCAATTGACCTTGAACCCAACTTGACCTAAAGGGGTCATGTTGAGCCAAATTTAAACTTAACCAAAATTGATTGGAAACAAAGATATCAATCCACTCTATATGACTAACCAAACCTAAACCTACCCATGACCTAGCTCAAATAGGTCAAATGGGTCAAATTGGTCAACTTGACCCATTTGACCTAAATGAAGTCATATGAGCCAAATTCAAAACTAAACCAAATTGAATCAAACCAAAGCCACCAAAATATTTCAAATGGTCATATGAACTTGACCCAACCCTTGGTTTGACCCAATTTGACCAATTGGTCAACTTGACCAAGTTGCCCCATTTTGACCTAAATGGGTCAACATGAGCCAAACCATATCAAAGAACTCTAAATCCATTGAAACTTGGCCAAACCTATTTTCTCCACATACCCAACATATTCAAATTCAAAAATTAGCTAAATGACCATTCTACCCCTAGGCCATAGAACAATGTTTTTTTAAATCCATGGGGAATTTGGTCAAGCCCTATTCATATCAACTTGATACCTTTCTAATAGGTCAAGTGGACCCTATGGAGGGTGGTGCACCCAACCCAATGAATTTGGGTCAGCCCAAGTTTCCCCAAGGACAAAATTGACCCCCTTGCTCAAATTGGCCAATTTGAAAACCCCCCTCCACTAAATTTAAAGCACATGGGAGGTTACTAATCCACTCCTAAGCTAAAATTGATCATGCGCCAACTTCAAATAGCCCAAAAAACCCTTCCATATGGACAATTGGATCAAAAAAGCCATGCTTCGTATCCATGGGGAGATATACTCCCCCTAATTCAATTCAATTTCATTATCGATTGAGTGCTATAGAAGTATCCATTAGAGAGAAATCCTAAGCTTTCTAAGAGGGATTTGAAAAGAGCATTTCTTAGTTTTCTTCCTTTGAAAATAGGGGAGCTTTACTCATTTAAAACTTCTTCCATACTCCACTTCAATCCTTTGCACACTCTCGGGGACCAAATCGAACTTGCCTAAGCTCTCCCTCAAGTTCCCAAGGCAAGGAGAAGTTCAATTCAATCAAAGCCGCAAAGGAGAGGTGGAGCTGTTGGTTCATAAAGCAATTCACATAACCTCAAGAGCTAATTATTTCATCACAACTTCATCTCAACCAGACAAAGCTCCTCCAAGAGAATCGAGTGTTCGTGATCACCTCTGGCGAAATATGCCATTTTTTGACCACTAGACTTGAGGGGTGTTGGTCTTCTATGAAAGAAAGTGTTATGGCATGAAAATTCCACCATTGGATAGATAGGATTGCCATTAGTGTATGATGGTCTGTGCAAAATTTTATCCTAATCCAAGCTCAATCGATCTGAGATCATGGCTTGGAACATGGAAGATCTCCATTAATCCTCAGGGAAGAATAGGGATAATCTCAGCCATCCATCCGCACATTTTGGATGGACGCCTGAGATTAAACACATGTTTTATAAATCATCCTTTTAAACCATGGTGATTCTCGGTCATTCGATCCTTGATTGATCTCAAACCGCATCCCACCGCCATCACGGACAAGATGCTATGGCCACCTCACATGCGCGGTGAATCAATCACCGCCATGTCGAGTGGCTAAGGGATTATTTAAGTTTTAATTAATTCTAATTAATCTCTAAGTTTTAAAAATTCACATCTCCCTAAATAAAAATCAGAAAAATATGAGGTAAATTTCTACTGAAAGATAATTCAATTTAGAATATTTTAAAATTGGTTTTAATGGATATTGAATTATATCTTTCTCTAATTTTGGCTTTTAATGGAAATATTATTTTGCTAATTACTTCTTAATTGATCCTCTCATTAATCCCAAATTTCTTGGATATGTTTTGGGGGATGACTTCTGCCTCCCCTAATTTTCTTGGGATTTATGGAAGGCTTAATTGGGGGAATTATAATTGCATTTCTTAATTACTCCCTTAATGTAATTAAGGATAATAAATGGTGTGATTAGTGTTTAATCCCTTATTAAGATTGATTAAGGTTTGATCCAGTGAATAGGAGGTTTAGAGAATAATTTTTGGGCATTTCCCCTAAGCTATTCTATAAACTCCCTTTTCTTTCCTTAATCCTCTAATTAAGGGTTTCATTAATTACCCCTTAATTAATTTCTAAAAATTCTAAAATAGAACTTAATTAATCTACTTTGGGTAGATGCTTAGGTGTTTCAAGATCCCTAAGTTCAATTAAGAAATCAAAACCCAACTCATGTGTGTGTTTTAAAATTACTTAAGTTAAACCTCAGCTTAATTAACTTAATCATGAGCCAAATTGCATTAGGCCTTTTCTTTTAGGTGCATTGCAAATTTAAATTCCTTGTGAGATTTTATGTCATCTCATTGGCTCATAATTACTTGGTTAACTATCTAAGGTGGTAGGTAAGGTTAATTAACATGCTTAATTCATACCTTAACCTAATCAAAATATAAAATGAATCTAATCATCTAAAAATTAAACAAAAAATATCAAACACATGTGAGAATGGGTTAGAATACAAACTCAACTCACATTTTCAAAATTAAATCAAATTCAAAATCAAATAAAAATCATATTAAATGAACTTTGATTTATTTTAAGCTTTCTTATTTCATAAAGAATTATTTTAGGATTTAATTGAAGTGAATGTGTTTACATGCTTTCATTGCTTTAGTTCTTTCTCCAACATGTTAAATATGTATGTCATGTGATTTCATGTATTCATACTTTTCAAAATTCAAATTTAAAATGAAAATGTTTACTTTATGTCAAATTTTCTTGTGTTGGCTAAAGTAAAAAATATGAGTGGTTATTATCACTATTAAATTCAAATTATTTTCAAAATATAAGAATCAAATATCAAAACTGAAAGTGTGTTACTTATATTTTAATTATAAGTTTGCATGTGAAGAAAATATAAGGATGTGCTTAGTATAAGTTTTCCTCCTCTTCTCTTTTAGTATAGTTTTGAATAGGATTTGGTAAGATGTATGGTTCATTTGAAAAGAACCTAACACTTGCCTAACTCCATATCCTATTCATTCCTATGCTATTACTTAAGAAGGATACTTATGCTTACACACATAAATTTCATAAATAAAATAAATCAACTAATATCAACTTTTGTATTCTTTTCTTTTTTTCATTTCTTTTGTACATGTTTGTATTTAAGGAAAGTGGTATATTAGTCTGGACAACCCCGAGGTTGCGAGACTTTAAGTAGCCCTAAGTAGGTCTTGTACCTTACACCTCTGGTTAACAATGGCGCTGTACTCACTTATGCCTTTCTTACTTTCATGTGTGCATGTGAAAATTGGATAAGAAATCCTTTTCTACTTAATGAAAATCATGCATCATAAACATTCAAATTTTCTTAAATGATTACTTAGCATGCATCATAAAGTGTGTTAAATATTCTCATTTGTATAGATATGCTTAAGACTCATTCATATGCATGTTATACTGTTGGGAAAGAAATAAAGTGATGTATATTTTGTGAATTTAGTTCATTTTATTTAATCTTAAAATGCCTTTCTTTTGAATGGGTTTGTTTAGAGTTCATCAAACTTAGGATTAATTAAAACACTTAATCAAAACATTCACTAAACAAAACTAAAACATGAACCCACTTTAGAAATTACTTAGGTTAGGGAAGGAAGAGAAGTTCTCTTCTCTTCCCTCTCTTTATAACTTAGTAATTAATTATAGGATTCACTTGAACCAAATCAAAATATGAAATAAAATCAATCCAAAATAACTAAATCACTTAAATGAAACCCTCTAAGTTGAACATGCTTCATACTTGAGAAAATTCTAACTTAAAGCCATAGCTAAGCATACCACACAAACCTCCAAAGCACACACATTAGGCTAAGTCACCACTTCTAGCTTAGGTTAGGGTGGTGCATGGTTTGATGCTTATTTTTATTTTGTGATATATATTTTAGGATGTTAGGTGTATGTAGAATGAATGGTAGGACTCTTAGTCTAACTATTTTTTGAGGGATTATGCTTAAGGGGCGCTGTAATAAATAAAAATATAAATGCTTTTGCTGTAGGTGCTTATACCCTAAGCATAATCCAATAGTGGACTTAGTCACCCATGTGTGGGTGATAAGTCCAATATACATGCTTGGGATATTTGTGGTTTGTTTAGCTAACCTTTGGTGGTAGATTTATTTTTTCTTTTCATGTAAATTTTATAATTAGGATTTTGGAATGATTGTTATGGTGATTAAGATGAGCATTGGTCATAAGATCTTATCTTATGCACCATGTGAAGCCTTGGAGCATCCACCTTCCAACCATCCAAAAGAAGGAACTAAAGAAGAAAGAAGAAAAGAAGAAGAAACAAGAAAAGAGGAATGAAGAAATGAAGCTTGAAGACCTCAATAATAATGAATTTTTTGATTAATTTTATTTAATTCATTTATAATCTTGGTTATAGTAGAGCTCTACCCTTTATTTGGTTTGTATGGGGCCCGCCACAACTCTTTTATTCTTTTTGTGATTAGCTTTATAAATTGATTGATGATTTGTTTAGCTTTTGCATTAAGTGGAATCTTTTCTAGTTTCTTTTTTTTTTATGTATGGCCTAGATGTGGATTAGTTTAGGAAAAATAAATCTTTTACCAAACTTAATAACTCAAAAATAAAAATAAAGAACTCATAACCTCACCTAAAGCTTAAGATTAAAATCAAGATAAAAGAATTAGTAAGCCCTTAGCTGGGATGAGCATTTCGTTATAATATCATGCACAAATGCATCTTATTCACTCTTGATTGGAGGGCTTCCACCTTGAGAGAACACTTGACTTTGAGGGTTATGGTGGAAACTCACCTCCTAAACTTCACGATTTTGGCCAATAACTGATTTCTCATGCATTAGTCATAAAAATCCTATTAGCCTGAGTCAAAATAATTGTCCAAAATAAAATAAAATGAAATTTGAAATGCATTAGATTTAGGTCATTTGAAGCATTCCCTTTACATAATCTAGTCTCTTTAGGGAGTGAGTTTAAAGACTTAGTCTCTTCCTAAATAAAAATAGCCTAGCTATCTTGCATAAGCATAAAGACTTACCTATATGTATTTAAAATCATAGGAGAAGTTAGTACACCACCCCCGGTTTGTAAGTCCAAGTCAGTGGTTTGTCCTCTCTTGTGGAGGTAAACCAATACCCATTTTTGCCTTAGATTTAGGTTATGCTTTCCCTCATCAAGCTCCCTAGATTTAGGTTGCTTCTCCCTTTGTGGGTAAGCATAATTCCTCACCTCTTAGGCATTTCCTTAATCTTGTGTTAAGGAATCTTAACCTAAAATTCTAATAAAAAATATAACTCAAACAAACTAAATCAATCTTTAAAACTTAAAGCCCAATTTTAGGATAGTTTGAAATGCTCGCTAGGTTTCCTAGCATCATGAGCATCTCCTACTTATTTCCCATTTTGGCTTTGATAATAACTCTCTTTGATCAATCCCATTTGATCTTCAAATATAAACCAATTGATTGATAGTCCTTCATTAAAATCTTCAAAGACAATGATCATTTACCTTAATCGAGAGTTTTCTAAGGATCATCCTTAGATGTAATTAACTATGGGGTTTGCTAGAGAACTTAACAAACGGTTTAAAATAAACCGCTTTACTTTTTCATGTAAAGTAGGGAAGAATCTGTACATAGCACCATCATCCTTAGAGTCCTTATTGAGGTGATGGGTTCCATTAAAGGAAGTGACTATCTTTCGAGATAGTACACTATACCTTGAATGTATCCCATCACCTAATAAGCATATGGATTCATGGCATCTTACTAAGATGAATTTTTATAAGGTCTCTTCTTTCTTTCTCCATAGATTTGAAAGGAGACTCAATAGAATTTATTAACCAACAAATTTTTTTTCAATTCTGGGATGGTTCCTCTCTCCATCTTTGGTAAATGATCATTATCTTTGAGTATCGATAGGTTTGTACTTTTGTATGAATACTATCCTTCTTTCCATTGGCACTTAGCTCATTTCATTCTTGAGTTGAGTTAGCCAACATCTTTAGTTTTAGGACGCATTCCTTGTTGGTCTTAAAACCCCGTTGGTTCTCAATGGGTAAAATGAAAAAATATATAAATAAAAAGAAACATCTTTTAAAGACTTCCTCCTTATCATTTTCATGATAAGGAAAGGTTCATGCTAAAATAAAAAAAATCTTCCATAAAGAACTTTGCTTTTTCAAAAACACCATTTTCAAAAAAATGCACTTAATAAAATATTTTCCACAAAATTTCTTCACCCTCATTTAACAATTCATATAATTGTTACATGTAGGGATTTTCAAAATAAAACTAATAACATTTTCCAAAAGCACAAATGAATATCTTCTTTCAATTCACTTTGATGAAGATTTCATTTTCAAAATAAAATAAATAATCATGTTTTTCAAAAATCACAATCATAATCATAAACTTTTCAAAATCACACATGAATTTTTCTATTCAATACACTCACATTTATTGAATAGAAAATTCATTTTAAACAAAATTCAAATTTTCAAAAGCACACATGAATATCCTCATTTAATTTATTAAATGAAGATTTCATTCCCAACTAAAAATAAAATATCATTTAGGAAATCCCACTTAAATATATCCCACATATGTTTTAAGTTGGAGTTCATCTCTTTCAAAAAGCAACAATCACACACAAAATAAAATTTCAAATTTCAAAAATAAAATTGATCTCCATCCTACATACTTAAATTTGTTGAATGGTGATCCTCTTTTCAAAACATTAAAACTTCAGCAATCATATTTCAAAAAAATTTAAAGCACATTTTGGAACCTCACTTAACGTACCCATATTTGTTAAGTGAAGTCTCCAAATTCAAAATCCAAAAATTTTTCTAAACACATTCTTGAAACTTCATTTAACATACAAAAATTTTTTAAGTAAAGTTTTAAAATCCAAAATCAAATCATCATTCATAATTCAAAAATATTATAAACACATTTTGGAACTTCATTTAACATACATAAATTTTTTAAGTAAAGTTTCCAAAATTCAAAATCCAAAAATAAGCAAAATTTTTCTAAACACATTTTTGAAACTCCATTTAACATACACAAATTTGTTAAGTTTCCAAAATCCAAAATCCAAAAATTATCAAAAAAATTTTACACACACTTTGGAACTTCATTTAACATACAAATTTGTTAAGTAAAGTTTCCAAATCAAAATCAAAAAAATTCAAAATTCAAAACACATTTGGAACTTCATTTAACATACAAATTTGTTAAGTAAGTTTCCAAAATCCAAAATCAAAAAAAATTTTTAAACACAATATTTGGAACTTCATTTAACATACCCAAATTTGTTAAGTAAGTCTCCAAATCAAAATTCAAAACTTTTCAAAACATATTTTGGAATTTCACCTAGCACTCAAATTTGCTAAGTAAAGTTTCCAAAGCCAAAACAAAATATTCAAACACCCTTTGGAACTTCTCCTTAGCATACCAAATTTGAGGAAGTTTCCATTTTCAAAATCAAAAAAAAAAAATGAAATCAAAATTTTTTAAACACCATTTGGAATTTCATTTAGCATACTCAAATTTGCTAAGTGAAATTTCCATTTCACAAAACCAAGTGGGATTTCATCTTTAGCATACCAAATTTGCTAAAGGATCCTACCCTTTTCAAAAATCAAAATTTTCCAAACAAATGAATCACTTAGGATTTTCTTAGCATACTTAAATTTGCTAAGAATCTTATTTTCAAAATTTTAAATAAAATATACTTGGATTCTTCACTAAGAATACATAAATTTGCTAAGCAAGAATTTAAAATTTTTCCAAAAATCAAAACAAAACAAATTTTCAAAAAAGAAACAACCACTTTTACTTCACTTAGTATACTTAAATTTGCTAAGAAAAATTTTCCAAAGTGATCAAACAACACAAAATCATTTGACCCTTACTTTAACATACCCAAATTTGTTAAAGGAAAGGGTCCTCAAAATCACCAAATTCAAAACAAAATTTATGAATCAAAATCAAAATTTTAATTCATATAAATTTTTTTCATATCAATCTCTTTCAAAATTCATTTGAACCCCACTTAACACTTCCAAGTTGTTGGATGTGGGTTCAAATTTTTAAAATTCAAAATTCAAAATCTATGGAGACAAAAAATTGATGCAAGTTCATTTCTCATTGTAGATTCTTTTTAGTGCAAGTACAATTTCAATTTCAATTTCAATTTCAGTCAGTGCAATGGCAGGTTCTTAGAAATTTGTCTTTACTTTCCCTCATGGCATGGACCTTGCCTTAGACTTCCCTCATTTGGATCATACCCATTTGATCCACTTGTGGATTTGAGGGGCGGGATCACTTGTGAGGGCATTCCCTCACATCGGAGAAGAAGGTGGCCAAGAAGCCGGTCATGGTAGACTTACCTCGATTTGATGTATCCTCACTGAAGAGGAAAGCTGTGGCAGTACCATAGACTTATTGTTTTATCGGAGTAGTTCCAGTAGTTCATCTAGAGTTGCATATGTTGCCCGAGGTCACCTATCTGTACCCTCCAAGGGTAAGGCTCCCCTTTTTGGGCTTGCCTCCCCACATTTGAGTATGGGTCTAGCTCACCTCTCTTCTACACCGAGATAGGAACAATTGTATGGTCAAATGGTTCCATACCGGATAGCTGAGGAGCTGGTGGTTGGATCCATGGATGAGTCTCCCATGATCACTTCACCACTAGTTAGAAAACCAATTTCATCCTCTCGATCAAATAGAGAGGATGCAAGGATCATTCATCACCTCCTCAGTGGTGCATCTACGACTTTTTAGGAGTAGGAGGTATCGGCTGCCTTCACCATTATGCCATGTGGCGAGCATGGGCCTTCAGTCCGGTACTGATATGATTTTTATCCCATTGGGGAGATCATCGGGGAGAGGCCATGAGGCCATACATCACATTCAGCGATGAAGGTTGTTGTCAGTACGCTTTGGTTGACTTTCTAGCTCTGCTACCCACGATCATCGATAGTATTCTCTCCTCACGGGACTACCATCACAGGGGAGGTTAGCTCACATGCAGAGTGGTGTCTCCACCCCACGCTCACCCCCATCTCATCTCAATGGGTTTCACATCACCCATTCCATCAAGGCCATGAAGGCATCCGAGAAAAATGTACCCCGTTGGTGATCATATAACCAGGGATCCTACTCCTCCTACCACCCATTGTGGTAGGGAGCTCTCTCTTGACCTTACGCCCCTGGTGGTGGAAGAGTGGACCTCGAGCATCGTGGTCATTCCTTCACCAACTCCACCCATTGATGGGAGATGGTGATAGCTTATGATATTCCGGATGATATTTTAGTGGAGTGAGAGGATCATCCTGATTGTTACCCCTATTACGGCCGAGGTTATCATTCTTCTTGAGTACGATTCCACGGATTGACTCCCTACATGAGGTGGTGCCTCTCGGTGCATAGATAACCCATCAAAGCTTTTTATACCTACTAAGTTAGATCGATCCTTAGATGAGATAGTTGCACACTATTTTATGGAGAAAAGGAGATCTTAGGGTATGCATGGTCGATGAAGAAAGAGTCCCATCAACAAAGATGACTTGATGGGAGATTCAGTTGACGTATGCATGGTTGAGACTAGAGGTTCTCTTCTTAGGGAGAAGCAGGCCATGGAAGGAGATGAGGTTGATCAAGGAGACACCATCGCCCATCACCTCGATTGTAGTTAAAAGAGAAGATAAGATTGATAGGATGGCAATAGTTGTGAGGACTTGTTGGCGTGTTAGTGCTTGAAAGCAAGCCCTTCGAGTTCATCCTAGCATGATGTCGATCGGTGCTTATGCATATGTCTTAGATCGGTTAAGACTCTACCTCCCATCAAGCAAGGTAGCACTAGTTTATATAGGAAGGCAGTGGATAGTACCTCCATACATGAAAAAAGATCTAAAATCCATGGTTAAGCAATAGGTGAAGGAAGCCTTGGCTTAAGCCAGGGAAGGATCATAAGTTCCAAAGGGTAGACCTTACTAGGAGGAATTTTAATCCATCCAGAATCCCAAGAGTTTCGTGCCTCCTTCCTTCAAGAGCTTTGATGGTAGTGGGAATGGTAATATAGCTCATTTGGATATTACGTAGGTGGCGATGCTTTACTCTTTAGACTCTTTGTCAGTAGCCTAGTGGGTATTTCCTTTGATTGGTATGTTTAATTTTCCAATGATTCAATAAAGATATTCACTGAGTTAGAGCAACTCTTCATCAAGAGGTTAGCTAGAGCTCAGCAAAGGGTTACTGTAGGTGATCTCATTATAGTCCAACAATACTTCGGTGAGTCACTAGTTGATTATATTCTTTGATGGCATAACATAACTATGAAGTGTGAACCACAATTGTCTGAACAGCATGCCATTGAGATTCTCTTGAAGAATATCCATGGCTCGATTGCCTTCATGCTTAAGGGCTTCACCATAAAGACATTTGAGAAGCTAATCAATAAGGTCGCTAGTCTACAAGGAGAGGCCAAACAGTTGCCTTTTTCGGATCAGTTGCCAAAGTAGAAATCCCAGAAGGTCTATGAGAAGAAACCTAGAGAAGTAGATGGTTGATAAGAAGGGGCCACTGAGATCATCGAGAGACCATGACCTCAGCCACCTCCACCTCCTTTGCCACCACCAGGTAGCCATACCGCCTCCACCTCACCTCCACGCGGCCAACACCACCACCACCGGGGCATGTACATTGCCGGTAGCTATGGTCCACCTACTCTTTTAGATAAGTTAAACAAACCTTATTCTTTTTGAGGGAGATAATAGGAAAATCTTTAAGAATCTCTTAAAGAAACGATTTTAACTACTAAGCCTAGAGCCAGGAAGAAGTTGGCAAAGTCATGATCCAAACTTTTGCCCTTACCATGCTAGCCACATTTTGGAGGATTGCTTTACATTCAAGGGTGGCAGCTTAATTTCAAGATGTTGTAGTTATCCCAAAGGAATACCTTGAAAACCTTCTAGTTCCATTAGGGTAATCCTTGGGGATACAAGTGATCCTACAAAAACCAAAGAAGGTTGGGACATTTCTTTGTCTAAAACCTCTAAGAAAATAATTCAAAAGATCAAGAAGCTTTCCTTGTAGGTGCCTAAGTAAGCTCAAACCTCCAACACCAAGAAAGGTTTGCAAGTTGGGCTAACTCTAGGAAAGTGGGAGCTCAAGCCAGCGACATGTGTCGGCCGGGATAGCCCTTAGCATAACCATAGGTGTCCTCGTTGAGCTTCCACACTGGCTTCTTCCATTTTCTAGTTCTTCTTCTTCCTACAGAACTCTTGTATCAACGGATAAGGGCATCAAATCCCTAACTCACTCCTCTACTTGACTTCTACTTTTGTACCTCCAAAAACTTCTAAGAAATTGAAGAATAAAGCTATTTGAATTACATCTCTCTTGAGTTGTCTTCTTATTCCTAATGATAACTCTTCAAGTTTAATAAACTATAATTTTAATCTTCCTCTTTCATTGAGTTGGATTTTCCAACTCGAATACTATGGGTTCACACTCTTGAGATAGACTTGGAATCATCTGATTCCAAGAGTCCCATAGGAGAAGCTATAGGTGAGCCTGAAGTGTGGTAGAACTTGCCACCTTTACCTCTAGAGATTACCAAAGTCAACCTCCATAGTGGCAAGGTTCTACCTCCTAGGGCCGCACCTATAGATAGAGGGAAATAAGTCATTGGTATTGAAGATAGAAGCCCTTCCAAGGATGCTCCACCCTTGGATATGCTTGTGGAAGACCAAGAAGGTGGACTACAACATTCTTTCTCATCTAAGAAAGTTATCATCTAAGCTAAGCATATATGATTCCCTTATCTTATCCAAAGAGGTGAGAAAGCACACTATGCAAAAGAAGCCCAAGGGATCACCGTCACAGATGAAGACATTCTACTTGGGGACTTGGAGCACATCCCATATCATCAACATGGATAGGTTCAGACTGAGGTTCTCATGGATTGGTGCATGGAAACATTATGAGTCTAAAGACCCTTGCCTATTTGAAGATCGACATCTCTACTCTAGGAGATAGAATGATGTTGAGAGGATTCAATGATCAAGGTGAGCTTTTGGGTTCTATAGTGTTATTGGAGATGGTGGGATTGAAATACTAAAGCCAAGTTCTACATCATTGATTGAATACTTCATTCCTTGCCCTTGGATACATCGAACAAGATCATTCCATCCTCCCTTCATATGCATCAAGTTCAAAAGGTGGAATTGAGTACCATGTCAGCGGGATGAAAAGCCATTCTCGTTAGAGGTTGAGATCTATGAGGATGCGACCTACTATCTTCCTCAAAACACCTTTCGTGAACTTGGACAAAATTTAAATGCAAATAAAAGCAAAAGAAAATGAAGCAAAGAAAAGATAAAAGTAAATGAAAAGAAAAGAAAAGTCCAAGTGAGCAAGAAATTGAAGAAGAAGTGGATCCATATCACATTCCACCCAGTTCATTCCATCATATGGACATGTGGGTAGAATGGCTCAACCTCCACGGTAGAGGTAGAGGTAGAAATAGAGTTTAGAGGTGGGAGACCCCTAGTTGGCCTTAAGTTGTTTCGGTTCATAGAGTACCCATACTATTCACATAGACTTGGAAATCTAGCTGGAGGATGAGTTTAATGTGATTAGTATACCAGACCCTCTTGGGGTTCCATTGGAGGTGACTTTTGATCGAGAGGCGACCAGCCTCCAAGCAAAGCAAAGTATTTGAATCGGTTTATATGAAACTATTAGGCGTGTTGAGAACCTTAGCTCTTACCTCACATCTCAAAGTTGAAGGTTTGATAGTTAAGGAAGTCCCTAAGTCTTGACATGAAGCGAAAAGGTTCTTTTGGGTTCATCATCCTCAAGTTAGCTTGATAGGACTTGAGGAAGATACTTTTAAAGAATTAATGGAATTACCTTTTGACTTTTACTCACCTTATGTTCAAAATCTTGTGTAGAAAGGTTTAGTTCTTCACACTTGGTCTAAGTACAGGTTAGAATATTTTGAAAAATTATGGAACAATACAGGCAGGTAAGCACAATCAAGAGTAGGATTAGGATTAGGCATAGTGGGTCAGGTCGATGATGAAGATTATTGCCTAGTTGTTACCAACTATTTGAAATCTGATAGGTTCTTCTCACACATCCCTAACTCTTATGAGAATGTGTGTTTAGAAACTTCAGATCATCTAGATGATCTCCAAGTCAAAGAGGAACTGCCAGAGTTTGAAGAAGAGATTCATTCAATAATCAACAAGCTAAAAGAAATCAAACTCAGGATAAAAAAAAAATCCTCGCCTGACATACATCATTTCGTTGATGAATGAAGAAGAAACCAATGACTTAGTTAGGCTATTGACTGAGTTTAAAGACTATTTCGCATGAAGTTATGAAGAAATGCCCAAATTATCTCCTAATGTTGCAGTCCACAAGCTTGTAATAGATCTTAACATTGCCCCTATTAAGCAAGCTCCTAGACGCATGCGATTAGAAATTGAATAGCAGGTCATTTCTGAAGTCAAGAAATTGATCAATGCTAGTTCTATCAGGGAAGAAAAATATCCTACTTGGTTAGCTAGTGTCATCCAGTTAAGAAGAAAATAATAGCAATTCATTTTGCAATTTTAGGGACGCCTCCTATACGAATTAATGGTGGACATTGCCTCATCTCATGCGGTCTTCTCTTTCATGGAATGGGTCATCGCTATAACCAAATCAAGTTATCACGAAGATGAAAGAAAACTACTTTTCAAACCCGATGAATCTTATTATAGGGGCATGCCTTTCTGCCTTAAAAATGATGGTGCAACATACCAACGGGACATGACTCAGATCTTCAATGAACTCATCCATCATCAGGTTGAGTGTTATGTTGATGATCTAGTAATCAATAGTTTAGAAAAGGAAGACCATCTCTTTGACTTGAGAGTAGTTTTTGAATGGTTAAGATAATATAACCTCAAGATGAGTCCCCTAAAGTGTGCATTCGGAGTCACTTCAAGGAAATTCCTTGGGTTTGTTGTTCAACACCGGGGAATAGAAATAGATCCTGAAAAGATTAGAGCTATCTTAGAAATGCCACCTCCTAAGAGTTTAACTCAGATCCTTTTAAGGACGGCTGACATATCTAAGACACTTTATCTCAAACTTATCAAGGAGATGCAAACCCTTCTCAGCACTTGTCAAAAAGGATGCCAAGTTCAAGTAGGATGACAAGTGCCAGCACGCATTCAAAGATATCAAAGAATACTTGGTGAAGTCGCCAGTTCTAGCAACCCCTATCTCGGTTTTGATCCTTTACACTACATTGGAACTCTCTTCGTTGGTCAGCCAAAGGATGAGGGAAGGAAAGCACTCTCTACTACCTCAGTCGTCGTCTGATCCCTGCTGAAGCAAACTATCCACCTATTGAGAAAACATTGCCTAGCTTTGATCTTTGCATCTCAGAAGCTAAGACACTACATGCTTTCTCATAAGGAGAACTTGATCTCTATAACCAATCCACTGCAGTACCTCATGACATAGTCAATGCTTTCCAGATGTTTGGCTTGTTGGTCCATGATACTCTCGCAGTTCGATATCACTTTTGTACCTACCCCTCATGCGGTAAAGGATAAACTTGATTTCTTAGCACCCACTTTCCTAATTCTCTGCTTAGTGATGATCTCCCGATGATCAAATCATGAACTTAGGGAGGCCAAGCTACGATGGGAGATATATTTTGATGGTGCTGCTTCTTTTCTTAAAGGTG
This sequence comes from Cymbidium sinense, assembly GCA_021442155.1. Classification (NCBI taxonomy): domain Eukaryota; kingdom Viridiplantae; phylum Streptophyta; class Magnoliopsida; order Asparagales; family Orchidaceae; genus Cymbidium; species Cymbidium sinense. The sequence goes on from JAKCPB010001021.1 coordinate 112,663, forward strand.
AAGTACCACGATCTTTTCTCCCAGGAAAGGCAGGGGTAGGAATGTTCTTCTAACTCCAAATCGCGATGTGAAGAGATTCTTATACTATCTTTCAAATCCCTGTACCAACAATGAAGCTGAGTATGAGACTTTGATTGCTGATTTGGACTTAGCCATCACTATCAGCGTCAAGAGCATCAACATCTTTTGGGATTCTCAGTTGGTCATCAGTCGGGTCCTCCCGGTCCTCAAGCCCAAGCTTTGTCATTACTACGTATATTATGAATTGGCCCATTTTTTGAAGTCACCCTCTACAAGGTTCCCCAGTAGAGAATGCGTGCTTGATGCCTTAGCTAAACTTTCCAAAAGAATTGGCATGTCGGATGAGTCCATTTCAATAAGGTCCAAAATAGACAAGTCTTATCCCCTATTGATTTTGAACTCATCGAGAGACTTTCTCTTGAAGGGGAGGTTACCGTTGCCAAAATGGACAAAGAGCTGGATTGGAGGCAACCATTCATGGATTACTTGAACATTGATAAACTACCTCAAGAGAAATCTCAAGCCCATCAAGCGAAACAGAGAGCTCTTTCATACGCTCTTGTTGATGGCACCCTATACCGTAGGTCCTTTGACCATATGTGGTTACGTTTTTATGTTGTTTAGAAAAATAGTAAGCCCATGGAATTATAACTGAGATACACTCAACTTTATGTGGAGTTCATCAATCAGGTCCAAAGATGAAGTCGAAGATCAAAAGACTTGGATACTATTGGCCTTCTATGATCACAGATTGCATGGATGTAGCTAGGAGATGCCATCAATGTCAGGTGCACGATGTGGTCCTCCACCAACCACCCAATATTCTACACCCTACATTGGCTTCATGGTCATTTGAGTGTTGGTGTACCGACATTGTAGATCCGATCAATTCTCCTTCTTCTAAAGGGCATCGATTTATCTTAGCTGTCGTCGACTACTTATCCAAGTGGGCATAAGCCATCCCACTCAGAGAGGTCACAGCTCACCATGTGCTTTAGTTTTTTAGGAAACATATTGTATATAGGTTCGGGGTGGCTCGATGAATTATATTTGATAATGGTACTGTATTCAAAAGCACGAAATTCAACAGCTTTGCCAGAAGCATTCAATAAAACCCTCATCCAAATCAAGAAGACTCTTGATGACAACAAGCGGTGGAGCGAGCAATTGGTTTTGAAGCCTTGTGGGCTCTGCACCACTATCTAACTCCAACCCTACCCCATTTTTCTTAGTGTATGGGTCCAAGTCATTCTTCTTCCTTAGAAGTTCAACTCCCATCATTAAGGATAGCATTGGGTAACAAGATCACTCTGAGCATAATGTAAAGTTGGTTAGAAGAGCTCAAGGTTTGGAAGAAAAAGTCTGAGCAAAACCCAGAACCTCAGTTGTACAAGGCCAAAATGATTCAAGCCCATAACAAGCTAGTCCGCCCTAGGTCTTTTTGAGTGGGAGAACTTGTGTTAGTCCTAAGGAGATCAATTGTTGTCCATCGAAAGATGGGAGGCAAGTTTGAACCTACTTGGAAGGCCCCATGTCACAGAAGGCCTACCAAGGAGGATCTTATCGACTTATTAATTGTAAAGGGGACACCCAGCTTCCAATTAATGGGCTCTATTTAAAGAAATATTATCCATGAAACAAAACTTATTTGAAAATAATCATTAATAAAAAAAGAATAAAATATGATTCCATTCATCAAATCTTCTCTTCTTTTTAAGTGTTGTTTGCTTGTCTTGTGAATCCGCCGTGACGTGTTTAGGGTAGGTGTAAGAGTCCCCTAGTGGCATCCTATCCCTCTTTGACAACACAAACATAATCTCTTGTTGCTTTTATAATAGGTGTAAGAGAACCCGAGATGCATCCTATTTCAATTAGCATAACTAAGTTAGGTGTGAGAGAACCCAACTGACATCCTTTCTTAGTGGGAATTCTTGTTGCCACCCATGGCATCATTTCATAATTCCCTAGTGTGTTTTAAGGTAGGTGTAAGAGTCCCCCAGAGGCATCCTATTCCTTTTATCACATGCAAAAAATAAACACAACTCTTTTGTCTCGAGCTATTTAATGTGGGAGCAAGCCCCATTTGGCACTCATTCATTAGCTGCTCTAGGTCGGGTCTGCATACTACCTCGCTAGTATGTCACCCCAGTGGTCCTTTGTTGGTGGATGTAAGTCCTTGCACTTTCTTCCTAACTTGATCATTGCAAATCAAAGAGTGTCTTGTTAGTATGATATGCTTCACTGCCCAGCCAGTAAGCTACCTCATGTTGACTTCATTTAAAAATATGTGAGTCCTCGTGCTTTCTTCTTGAACTAGCCATCATGCAGTACCTAGGTTGAGTATATTTTAGATTTAGGGTAAGTCCCCCAGAGGCTCCTTTCCTCTTAACTACTTTTTAGTTGATCTAAGTCCCCTAGTGGTATTTCAAGTAGTCTAGGTCGGATACTTTTGTCGAAGATAAATTATCCCAGTGATTAATTCTACTATAGGAGGATGTGAGTCCAAGCTTTCTTCCTAGGTGATTGTTGCAAATGATGGGACCTTAGGTTGGTGATGTTATGTTGGCGACTCACCGGTGGAATACACCACTCTTGGCAGATATGAGTCCCCATACTTTCTCCTTGAGTTGGACACCGAATACCTATTGAATTTATGACTAGCCATATCATTTTCTTCTGGGTGTTGGATTAAGCCTTTATCGACCCCATTCCCTGTGGGCACTCTATTTGGATCAAGTCCTTTAGGACCCCACTTAGACACTACCTGGGTTACTTTTAGATTGGACAGTTCTCCTTTCCAAGTAGCAACCCCTGTGGTTGGAAAATCTATTCAGCGGCTGCACAGATTCTCCTTTGGTTCAATAAATCTGAGATAGATCTAGACTGATATAAGCCCCTTCTCAGTTTGATCCCTCACAAATTAATAGGGTCCACTATAAAACCAATAACTACAATGAAAAAATAAAATTAATTTTCTTTTGGATTAGGTTTTAAGCCCCCAAAAGGCCCCTTCACCCAAGCAGGCATCCTATCTTTAGGACAGTGTCAGCAAAACTCCCTATAAGAATTGCCTGACTACCTCGTTGAGATAAATCCGTCGACTCACTCTAGTTTAGCCCTTAGGTATGGTTCAATCTATTTTTCCACAAGCAGGTTACCCCGATAATCATTCTGCTTTGGAAGATATAAAACTATGACGCATTCTTTCTAGCATGATTATCGCAAACTGACGGGCAGCCTCAGGTCAGGTTCGATTTGTTGCCCAAAGTAATCAATCACCCCAATGATCTTTTCTAGTGGAAGATGAGTTCTCGAGCTTTCTTCCCTTCAATTGATCATTGCAAATCGAAAGGCACTCCTTTGGTCGGATAGTTCTCCCATCAGCTGGAAAACTACTCCCTTTGGTTCAGTAAATCTGAGATAGGTCTAGGCTTCTGCAGGCTCCTTCTCAGCATGATCCATCGCAAACTGATGAAATTCATTCAAACAAAATTAAAAATGAAAGTAATCTTGACTATCTTTGAGTTGATTTAAGTCCCCTAGTGGCATTCACTCAATAGTCAGCCTTAGGTCGGGTTTGATTTGTTGCTCAAGGTAACTGATCACCGCAGTGGTTCCTTGTTTCTAGAAGATGTGAGTCCTCGTGCTTTCTCTTAAGACTTGACCATTGTATACCAAAAGGTATTTCTCCTTGGTTGGATAGTTCTATCTTGTGTTTGGTAGACTACCCCCTTTGAATTGGTAAATCTGTGTTAAGACTAGGATTCCATGACCCCTACTTAGTGCAGTTCATCGTAAACCTAAGAGATCCATCATAATATAAACAAACAATCTAAAAATGAAATCAATCTTGACTATCTTTGAGCTGATCTAAGTCCCCCAGTGGCATTCACTCAATAGTCAGCCCTAGGTTGGGTTCAATCTATTTCCTTGCCAATAGATTACCCTAACAACTGGACTCTACTTTGGAGGATGTGAGTCCCCATGCTTTCTTCTTAGTACAGTTATTGCATATCGAAAGGCATCCCTTTGGTTGGTTAGTCCTACTATGTGTTTAGTAGACTACCACTTTGGATTGGTAAATCTGAGTTAGGTCTTAGCCTCCATGGCTCATATTTAATACAACCCATTGCAAACCAACAAGGTTTATCCTAAAAATCAACCAAATAAAATTTAAAACAAATTCAATCTTTGCCCCTAGTGGAGATCTCTCCCTAGTGAGATTACAATCAAATCAAACCTTTCATCCCCTTGTGGATGACTTGAACTTGCTTCCCCAGTGGAAGGTTCACACTCTATCCCTTAGTGGATTTCTTCCCACTCTCTTATGTCTTGGACATAAGTAGAGCCATATTACACTAAGCTCTGGATTCTTTCTTTCCCTTGGGTCAGGGATAGATAGTCTCTGTTAGTGATTGTGATCTCTCATTGTTGTTGATCATTTCGGTCAACACCAATACGTGTAGTGTTCAGTCAACCACACCACACACCTATTGCCCTTTGTTGACCTCATTTTAGAATGAGCTCTCAACCCCTCATCTTAGACATAGGACTTCTCTTAGACTTTAAGAGTTCCTTAATCTTAAAACACATCTAGTGATTAGGTGGACACCACAGAAGACTTAAAAAAGTTAGCCATAGGAATAGGTCATGCCTTAGGGGTGTTAGGAAAATTTCCTACCCTTAGCTGTCATGGTAGAGAAGGTGGAAGTAATCGTAGCACGAACTTTTCTCACTAGTTGTTTCCCCTTATCTACTTCATCTCACTTCTTCTCATATACCTTTTGTGGCTTCGGCTTTGTTGGTAGATCTAGAAAAGGTAACTCTTTGGCTTCTCCTTGCAAGCTAGCCGCCTCATTGATTAATTTCTCAAAAGTTTTGATGGTGAAACCTTTAAGCATGAAGATGACCGGGCCATGGATATTCTTAAGCAGAATCTCGATGGCATGCTATTCAGACAGCTGTGGTTCGCATTTCATACTTAAATTATGCCATCAAAGAATGTAATCAATGAAGCACTCACAGAAATTTTGTTGAGCCACAACGAGATTACCTACAGTCACCCTTTGTTGAGTTCCAGCAAACCTCTTGATAAAGAGTTGCTCCAACTCAAAAATTATCCATGGTGGAAAGTTCATTCAATCAAAGGCTATGCGCTAACTCTTGACAAAGAGATGGAAAAGTAAAGTGTCACTACCACCGGCGTTGCAATAACTAAAATGTTGTGTCTTTCCTCCCACTACCATCAAAGCTTTTGAAAGAAGGAGGCACAAACCAGATATTGGATATCAATTCATCCTTTATCCCAATGATCCTCCTCGGGCTTGAGCCAATGCTTCTCTCACTTGTTTCTCTTCCATGCTCTTGATATCCTTTTCCTGTATGGAAGTATTATACACTACCTTTCTATACATGCTGGTGCTACCTTGCTCTACTAGAGGTAAAGTCTTGGCTGGATCCAAGACATGCACCAACTATAGCTGACTGGTCTCAGCTACAATAGGATGAACTTTTGGGCTTGATTTTGAAGTGCTAAGATAGTTGCTAGCAGATCTTCGAGCCTCTTCTCCATCCTATCTATTTTTTCATCCTTCTGCTTTATTTGTTGAAGAAGGTGTTGGGTCGAGTAGGTTGTGTCTTCTTGCTTGGCCTCAACACCTTCCATAGTCTATTGCTCTCTAAGGAGGAATCCCCTGGTGTCTACCATGCAAACTCCTATTGAATCTCCCAATAAATCATCTTCATTGGGATCTAAGCTGATCTTCTCCTCATCAGGCCAGTCATATCCTAGGATCTCTTTCTTCTCCACAAGATAATGAGCTACTATATCATCTAGAGAACGATCCGTCTAAACTCTCACAAATGACTTTGGCTGACTGGTGGTGGGATCACTATCATGTTGAGGCACCCACCTCCCCTACTTTTGAGTTAACCATGTGAGGCTATACTCGGAAGAAATATGCTCAACTATCCTAATCTATGGGGTGACACTCCTAGGAGGATCTATCATCTTAGGTGCAACTGAGCTATCACCTTCTCCCTAGGTAACAACTATCTCCTTCATATGCGATGGTGGCAATGGTGACGGGATGACTATGATACTTCAGGTTCGCCATTCCTTCCTCACCATGATTGGGGTGGAAGGTTGAGTAGGGGAACTCAGCCTCGCTACAATAGGCAATGTAGATGGAACAAGATCCCTTGGCCTTGGCCAAATCACCAGTGAGGTCCTCTTTTCCCCAGATGCAACTTTCATGGCCTTTGGTGGAATTAGTGATGCTGGAACATGGATCAGAGATGAAGGATGAGGGGTAGAGTGGTGTTATGGAGACACCACTGACTCTCTCTGAACAGGTGCTCCTCTCCTATGATGAGTAATCCCTGTGAGCAGAATGCTATCGGTATGATCGACATGGGTAGTGCGTCGATCAAGAAAATCAACAAGTGTAGAGGCCGCTGACTGCCAGCTAAACCTTTGCCTCTCCCGGCTGGTAATGTGAACTGAAATATGGGCCTCCCTGACCCTCTCCTATTTAATATGCTTTCCCACACTATGGGGATAGAATCAAATCAAATTGAGCCGACTCAATGTCATAGGCACCACCAATTGAAGAACGTCTCAGCTGGCGTGATCTCTTGCTCTCATTTGGAGCCTAATACTACTAGTGGAGGCGAAGTAGAAATCTTCCTAACATCCTCTTTGTCATAACTAGAAAGGAAGTGAAAATTGTTCTCTGTAATGAGAGGAGACACTATCCTAGGCGACTCCACCATGGCAGACTGAGCAGCTGCCTCCAACTCTCTTGTGATGCAAGTGTGATACCGCTTAATCATGTAATTCTTGTTTCTTCTTTGGATCCTAGTAGGGTGAGTAGAGTAAGAGCTAGACCCAACCTCAAAAGCAGGGAAGATAATCCCTGGGATCAGGGGAGCCTTCCCCTTGGAGGGTGCTAGTGAGTGGGTGCTAGCCATAATTGGGACAACATGGGGACAAGGTGACCCGACACCGGCAAGACAGCAGCGATCGCTTGTGGGAACACTACCTTCCTCTTTAGTGAGGGAATATCGAGTCCATCTGAATATGAATGACCGGCCCTCCTCTCTAAGTCATGAGTGCCCTCACATGTAATCCTGGCCCCTCAAAGCCTCGAAGTGGATGGGGTGGCCTCGAACGGGAAGGGGCGATCCGGAAGTCCATCCCATGAAAAAGTGAGCACATACGCCATTGAATCAAATCTTGAAGATTGAAAAACAACGAAGCAATGTCAAAAATAAACTTGAATCAAATTTTCTTGCATTATTGATTTTGAATTTGAATTTAGAATTTGAACCCATACTCAACATATTGAAAGTGTTCAGTCAGGCTCAAATGGATTTAGGCGAGATTTTGAGATTTGATTGGAAAGAGAAATTTTTGAATTTAGAATCCATTTTCAATGAATTTGGGTATGTTGAAAAATGGGTTCAAATATTTTTGGAGAGACGCTTCCATAGGTTCATATTTGAATTTAGAAGTTTTTTTATTTTGAGGACCCATTATTTAATAAATTTGGGTATGTTAAAGTAAAGGGTCAATTGATTTTTGTTTTGGACTTGTGGTTTTTGGGATTTACTCACTTAGCAAATTTGGGTATGCTAAGTGAGATGTTTGAAAACAATCTCTTCATTTTATTTCTTTACTTTATTTTGTGAATCATTTGTGATTTTGAAAAATTGAATCTCATTTAGCAAAATTGGGTATGCAAAAATGAAGAATCCAAGTGTGTTTTGTTTTTGTTTTTAAAAATTTTAAAAATAGGACTCTTAGCAAATTTGAATATGCTAAGAAAATCCTGATGGTTTCTATTATTTTTAGAGATTTTGATTTTTAAGAAATAGGATCCTTAGAAAATTTTGGTATGCCAAGAAAATCCTAATGTTCTTCTTTTGTTTTGGATTTTGTTTTGAAAATAGAGACTTCACTTTACTAAATGTGGCATGCTAGAATTAAGTTCTAATGTGTATTGAAATTTTATGAAATGGAGATTTCACTTAGGAAATTTGAGTATGCTAAATGAAATTCCAAAAATGTGTTTTAAATTTTTGTGTTTTGAAATGGGATACTTCACTTTAGCAAATGGGGTATGCTATAATGAAGTTCCAAATGTGTTTTTAATTTTGTGAAATGGACATTTCACTTAGCAATTTTGAGTATGCTATGAATTTATAAAAATGTGTTTCAAAATTTTATGTTTTGATTTTATTTTGAAAATGGAGACTTCACTTTAGCAAATGTGGCATGCTAGAATGAAGTTCCAAAAGTGTTTTGAAATTTTGTGAAATGGAGATTTCACTTAGCAAATTTGAGTATGTTAAATGAAATTTCAAAATTGTGTTTCAAATTTTTATGTTTTGATTTTGTTTTGAAAATGAAGACTTCACTTTAGAAAATGTGGTATGCTAAAATGAAGTTCCAAAAGTGTTTTGAAATTTTGTGAAATGGAGATTTCACTTAGCAAATTTGAGTATGCTAAATGAAATTCCAAAAATGTGTTCAAATTTTTGTGTTTTGAAAAGAAAGACTTCACTTTAGCAAATGGGGTATGCTATAATGAAGTTCCAAATCTATTTTAAATTTTGTGAAATGGAAAATTCACTTAACTATTTTTAGTATGCTAAATGAATTTTCAAAAATGTGTTTCAAATTTTTATGTTTTGATTTTGTTTTGAAAATGGAGACTTCAATTTAGCAAATATGGTATGCTAGAATGAAGTTACAAAAGTATTTTAAAATTTTGTGAAATGGAGATTTCACATAGCAAATTTGAGTATACTAAATGAAATTCCAAAAATATGTTTCAAATTTTAATATTTTTATTTTGTTTTGAAAATGGAGACTTCACTTTAGCAAATGTAGTATGCTAGAATGAAGTTCCAAAAGCGTTTTGAAATTTTGTGAAATGGAGATTTCACTTAGCAAATTTGAGTTAGCTAAATGAAATTCCAAAAATGTGTTTCAAATTTTTTGTGTTTTGAAAATGGAGACTTCACTTTAGCAAATGGGGTATACTAGAATGAAGTTCCAAATGTGTTTTGAATTTTGTGAAATGGACATTTCACTTAGCAATATTGAGTACATTAATTGAATTTTTAAAAATGTGTTTCAAATTTTAATATTTTGATTTTGTTTTGAAAATGGAAACATCACTTTAGGAAATTTGGTATGCTAGAATGAACTTCCAAAAGTATTTTTGAAATTTTGTGAAATGGAGATTTCACTTAGCAAATTAGAGTATGTTAAATAAAATTCCAAAAATATGTTTCAAATTTGTATGTTTTGATTTTATTTTGAAAATAGAGACTTCACTTTAGCAAATGTGGTATGCTAGAATGAATTTCTAAAAGTGTTTTGAAATTTGTGAAATGGAGAATTCACTTAGCAAATTTGAGTATGCTAAATGAAATTCCAAAAATGTGTTTCAATTTTTTTGTGCTTTGAAGAGGGAAACTTCACTTTAGCAAATGGGGTATGCTAGAATGAAGTACCAAATGTGATGCAGGGCATCATCGTCACCATCGTCGACGCCATCATCATAAAGCTTAAATGAATGATTTGGCCTTTTGTTATAATTTAAGTTATGTATTATTGGGCTTTTATATTTTGTATATGTCTTGAGTTTATATGAATTGGGCTATTCTTATGTCATGGCCCATGAGTCATTATTATTGGGCTTTTATATTTTGTATATGTCTTGAGCTTATGTATTGGGCTATTATGTATTGGCCCATGAGTCATTGTAGTAGGTATGGAATGAGTGGTAGGTTTGATAATGGTGGTAGGTGTAGTTATGATGGTGTTAGTTTGAGTTTGGAGTTAGGTTTGAGTATTCTTAACTCTCCTTTCATTCTATAAATAGGGAGACTCTTGTAATGCTTTGTACTTGAATTTGGAATGAAAGTTATCTTCTTAAATTTCTTTTACTATTCTTTGTGCTTTCCTCTTGAGTGGCGTACTTGAGTGTGTGAGTTCACAACCCTTAGAAGGACTTAGGAACGCGATCTCCACACTGATTTGTAGAGGTCGACTTCAACTTATCCCGCTTCTGGTTATTTTAAATCTGTTACAAGTTAGATCGTTCATAACTTTTCAGTTATTTCTTTGCACTTATAAGATTCAGATCTTTAGTATAGTTGACATAACTTTAACTAAGATCTTTTCAACTTCACTAAATTCATAATATTGTGAATCTTATAGTATGCATTTATCATTACTCTTTGTGATTTAAGAATTCATGTAATAAACATCATATCATAAAAACTTTTGTCCTACATCTGATATGAGCAAGTATGTTTCTTTGGGAACATCTTGTTTGAAAGTTTTATTTTGCATTAATCTTGCAATTCCTTGTTAAAAAAATCATACAAAATTTTATCTAATTAGACATTTACTTACTTTTAATCGTGTCTTTGATTTCATTACATTGCATTTAAAAAATAATAATAAAAAAATTAATTAAATATTTGTTTATATTAATATTTTAAGAAATCATGTCATTATCCTTCTAGATATCCCATGAAAACCCTATAGGATATGCCAACCTTTAAAGCCTTAACATTTACAAAACACCTCTGAAGAGAAGGTCATCATGTTGATCCGTTCCTCTTCCTCTCCCACCTTATCCACATTCTCCTATTAGACCCGCTTTGAAACATCAAGTTTGGACTTCCTCACCCACCTCAAAAGACAATTAAAAGAGATGAAGGTTATGCTGAAACTAATGAAATTGACATAACCATTACCATGTTGTTGCCCTCGCATTGGGAGAATGGGTTATTGATCCTACTTTTGATAATGACTTGATCCTAAAATTTTCTTAGATTGGTTAGTAGACATGGACCAATATTTTGATTGGATGCCCATGTCAAGAAAGACAAGTTCTTTTGCACGCATGAAACTAACTAGTCATGCTAAGACTTATTGGGTTAATCTCACACGAAAATATCAACTTAGGACAACCACCTATTGCTTCTTGGGATGAAATGAAAGAAATTTTAAAGCAAAAAATATGTACCATTAAATTTTCATGATCAACTTATGGATGAAATGACTACGCTTAAACAAGGATCTTTGTTGAGTATATATTACGGTTTGATGAATTGATGACCCGTTGTGATGTTAGAGAGGATCACCACAACAATCTCTAGATTTAGATCTTCTGAACGATATTCGTAATGAAATGATAACTAGAAATTTATTCTCTTGAGGATGCATTTCAGTGGCGACTCAAATTGAACAATATCTTAGATCACAACCTTATAAGCGATTCACAACTTCATCTACAAATAACTCTTAATCATGTTAACCCTCCTACTTTAGTAGTTCCTAAAGGACCCAGTGAAACAAAGGAAAAGCTTTAGTGGAACATCTAGCTCTAAGACTTCTAGCATTACTTGTTTTACATGTGGTAAAATTGGTCACTATGCAAGTACTTGTCCTCTTGAAACTTACACTTAGATTATGAAAATGAGGATCAACAAAATGAAAATAATGATAATCAAATTGTAGTTGACCCTTGTGAAGAAGCTAGTGATGCGAAGATGCATTAGATGAGTCTCATATAGGCATTTATCGTTGTGTGTTAGCAACCCCATGAGCTAATAATGATTGGAGGCATCAATTTTCAACACTTATTTTAAGAGTGGTGAAAAGACGTGTAAGTTAATCATTGATAGTGGAAGTTGCATGAATGTTGCTACCTCTGCTTTAGCTAGGGGAAGCTCACCCAGAGACCCACCCTGATAAGGTCGCTTGGGTAGATAAAACCTCTATCTCTATATCTCAACGTTGTCTTGTACCCATTCAATTAGGAGAATATAGTGATAAAATTTGGTGTGATGTTCTTCCAATGGATGTTGCTCATATACTTTTAGGTAGACCTTGGCTTTTTGATATGGATGTCACAAATTATGGGTGATCTAATACATATGCTTTTAGTTTTCAAGGTAAGAATTGTCTAAACCCTAAGCCTAGAGGTCACTCCACTTCAACCTCAAAATTCTTCTCCACCCATGAAATCCCTACATATTATAGTAAACGTCAATTTCAATAAGAAATTACTTGGAATATCATTTTGCATTAGTTGTCCTAACCTGAAAATCAACCTTGTGTTAAATCATTCTCATAAAGTATTGAACTTTTATTGGAATATCAAGATATTTGTCCAAGAACTTCCTAGTGAGCTTCCCCATTAAGAAGTATCCAACATGCCATGAGCTAATTCACGGATCATCACTCCCAAATTTGCCACATTATCGTATGAACCCAAATGAACATGCAGCTAAAATAACAAGTTGATGATTTATTATCAAAAGGTTTATTAGGAAAGTTTATCTCCATGCGCAATGCCTCTTCTTACCCCAAAGAAAGATGGTAGTTGGTATGTGTGTGAGTCATGCTATAAATAAAATCCTTTAAGTATAGGTTTTCATACCTAGACTTGATGACATGTTAGATATGATGGTGGATCAATAGTTTCTCTAAAATTGATCTTAGAAGTGGATATCATCAAATTGGAGAGAAGGTGATGAATGGAAAACGCATTCAAGACAAAAGATGGTTTGTATGAATGGCTAGTAATGCCTTTTGGATTGACTAATGCTCCAAGTACATTTATGCAGTGATGACTTATCTTACTTCATTCATTGGAAAATTTTTTAGTTGTGTACTTTGATGATATTTTAATTTTAGTCAAACTAAGAGCGATCATGAAACATTTCATTTACGATAAGTCTTTGAAGTGCTTCATGAAGAAAGACTATATGTTCACTTAAAAAATGCTCATTTATGGCGTCTTGATAATCTTCTTAGGATTCATTGTTTCTTGTGATGGCATCTCTAGATCCCAGAAAAAATTAGGGCTATTCAAAGTGGCCTGACCACAATTCATGATGTATGTAGTTTTCATGGGTTAGCCACATTTTATCGAAGGTTTATTCTGGATTTAATTATGGCCCCATAACTCAATGTCTAAAAAAAGGAGACTTTGTTTGGACAAAGGCATTCGATGCATTCTCTAAAATTAAAGAACTTTTAACAATTCCACCGATATTACAAATGCCAAATTTTAACAAAGTATTTGAGGTATCATGTGATGCTTAGAGTTGGTATTGGAGGTGTTCTTAAACAAGAAGGTCATCCTATTGCTTTCTTTAGTGAAAAATTAAATGAAGTGTGTCAATGATATTCCACATATGATCGTGAGTTGTATGCTGTCATCCAAACTTTACGTTATTGGCGACATTATCTTCTTTCACGATTTATACTTTATTCGATCAAGCTTAAATATCTAAACACCCAAAAGAAACTTAGTTCTCATGCAAAATGGGTTCAATTTCTTCAAGAATATACGTTTGTTCTTAAACATAAATCAGTGTCGAGAACAAAGTTGCGATCCTTAAGTAGAATATGTACATTATTAAATACCATGAGTGTGAAGGTTCGATTTGAAAAGGTTAAAGATGATTATCTAATTGTTAAGATTTTCAACAAATTTTTGAATCTTTGAAATTTGATGTTTCAATTAATAGTCCAGATTATCAAATCTGAGATGGCTATCTCTTTCGTGGCACACAACTATGTATCCCGATTCATCACTTGAAATTTTCTTGTTGAGAAATTCATTCGGAGGTGTATCGGTCATTTTGTCGTGATAAGACAATAGCTATGATGGAGGATAGGTTCTTTTGGCCTAGTCTTAAGAAAAGATGTTGCTCATTATCATTGCCCAATGCTGCCAAGTAGCAAAAGTGGAAAACAAAATTATGGTCTATACACACCAAATCCCCACAAACCTTGGGAAGATCTTGGTATGGACTTCATCTTAGGATTACCTCATGCGTACAACTTTGACTCTATTCTAGTAGTTGTTGATGATTCTCTAAAATGGCACACTTCATTCCATGTTATAAGACATCGATGCCTCACATATAGCGATTTTCTTTTCGTGAGATAGTTCACTTACATGGACTACCTAAGACAATTGTGTCCGATAATGTAAGATTTATGAGCTATTTTTAGAAAACTTTATGGAAAAAGCTTGGCACAAAACTCTTATTTTCTCTTACCACCCTCAAAGATGGACAAAGCGAAGTTGTTAATAGAAGCTTAGAAATTTACTTAGGTGTCTAGTAGATCACTACTAGTTGGGACCTAGTTCTTCCTACTGGAGTTTGCTTATAGGTTCAATTAATAGGTCAACCGTATGAGTCCTTTTCATGTATGCGGTTATGATCCAAGAAAACTAATTGATCTTGTTGAATTGCCTGTAACATATAGGTCTAGTGCATTTGCATCTTCATTTGCACAAAGCATGCATGATTTACATCATGAAATTCAACAAAAACTTACTTTGAGTTATGATAAATATAAAGCTAATGTTGATGCACATAGACGATATGTAAAATTTAATGAGGGAGATTTGGTTCTTGTTAAAGTTAGACCTGAGAGATTTCCAATTGGAACTCTTAAGAAATTAACTCTCAAGAGATCTGGTCCTTATAAAGTTGTAAGGAAGATAAATGATAATGCTTATGAAATAGATCTTCCAATGAATCGAATTTCTCCAATATTTAATGTATGTCATAACGTTGTACCATGGAAAGCCATGGATGATACTATTCCCTCTCAGTAATACTTGCGTTCATACTTCATTATCGACCCTATACCATCTCAAATAAGATCACATCATCCGGATCAAATTTTAGAAGACCAGTTATCATCACATCGATGGAGGCACTCAAAGGTTTCTCGTTCGTTGGAAAGGTCTTTCTCCACTTGAAGATTCATGGCTTACATTTGATGAGTTACATCAACTAGACTCACAATTACAAGAGTACTTGGATTTTCATTCTCAGAGGAGAATCCTTTAGAGTCTTGATCACGAGCATCATCGTCACCATCGTCGGCCCATCATCATAAAGCTTAAATGAATGATTTGGCCTTTTGTTATAATTTAAGTTATGTATTATTGGGCTTTTATATTTTGTATATGTCTTGAGTTTATATGTATTGTGCTATTCTTATATGACATGAGTCATTATTATTGGGCTTTTATATTTTGTATATGTCTTGAGCTTATATGTATTGGGCTATTCTTATGTCATGGCCCATGAGTCATTGTGGTAGGTGTAGTTATGATGGTGTTAGGTTTGAGTTTGGAGTTAGGTTTGAGTATTCTTAACTCTCCCTTTCATTCTATAAATAGGAGACTCTTGTAATGCTTTGTACTTGAATTTGGAATGAAAGTTATCTTCTTAAATTTCTTTTATTCTTTGCTTTCCTCTTGAGTGAGACTACTTGAGTGTGTGAGTTCACAACCCTTAGAAGGACTTCTAGGAAGGAACGATCTCCCACGATGGAATTTGTTTGTAGAGGTCGACTTCAACTTATCCTCGCTTCACTGCTAGTTATTTTAAATCTGCTACAGGTTAGATCGTTCATAACTTTTCAATTATTTCTTTGCACTTATAAGATGGTGTTAGGTTTGAGTTTGGAGAGGTTTCACATGTGCTTTAGGAGAATTTATTTTTTATTTTGATTGAAAATGAAACCTCCATTCAATAAATATGGATATATTGAATGGGGAGGTTTCATATGTGATTTTTGAAAAGGTGAGAATTCCAATCTTAACACATGTGGAATGTATTGAGTGGAATTTCAAAGTTGTGGTTTTGCTTGAAGATGTAACATCCACCCAACACATTTGGATGTATTGAGTAGAAAGGCCCTATCTTCAAATTTTGTGCTTTTTTGAAAGATTAGGATTGATGGAATTTTATTTTTGAAAATGATGTCTTCATCAAAATGAATTGAGCGAAGAAGCTCATTTGTGCTTTTGGAAATTATGATTGTTGGTTTTATTTTTGAAATGTTTCTACGTGTAACAATTATAAAAATTTTTAGATGTAGTGTAAATATTTTATTAAGTGTATTTTGAAAAAGTGCTTTTAGAAATTGAGACTTTTCATAAAATATTTATTTTTCTTCACTTTTAGAATGAACCTTTCCCTACCATAAAAAATGGTAAGGAGGAAGTCTTTAATCATTTTCTTTTTATTAAATTTTTATTTTCACCCATTGGGAACCAATGGGGTTTTCAAAGGGTGAGGTCCTAAAACCTAAAGATGTTGGCCAACTTACCTTGAGGATGAAATAAGCTAAGTGCCAACAGAAAGAAAAATAGTCTTGGACTCATACAAAAGTACAAACTCACTATCTATACTTAGAGACTAAGTCCTTAAACACACTCCCTAAGAGACTAGATCATGTAGGACATGCTTTAATGACTTAAATTTAATGCAAATTTTATTGCATTTTATTTTTTTATTTTGGACAATCAATTTAACATAGGCTTTAGGATTCATATGCCTAATGCATGAGAAATTAGATTATGGGCCAAAATAAGCAAGATAAGGAGGTGTGTTTCCATCATGGCTCTCACAGGTCAAGCTAAGTTCTCTGGCAAAGGTGGAAGCCCTCCAATCAAGAGTGAAACAATATATTTTTTATGCATAATATTAGAAAAGTAAGACAACATTCAGCTAAGAGATTGCTAATTTTTTTATCTCATTTTATAACCTAAGATTTAGGTGAGGTTATGAGTTATTTAATTGGATAAAAAAATTTATTTTTCAAAGAGCCTAATCGTCATCCAGGCCATACATCAAAGCAAGGAAGAAACTAGGAAAAGATTCTATCTTAAAATGCAAGTTATACAAACATCAATCAATTTATAAAACTAGCGCAAAAGAATAAAATGTCATTTATGCTCGAGCTCCACTGCACAAACCCAAAAGATAAATTGGGTAGCCGAGCTCTACCCTTATACAACCTAGATTATAAATGAATTAATTACAATAAGCAAGGAACTCATGTTGTGGGGGTTTTCATTCTGCATTTCTTCTTTCTCCTTTCTTATTTTCTTCTTTCTGGTTTTTTCTTTTGGCTCTTTCTTTTGGATGGTTAGGATGTGGTTGCTCCAAAGGCTTCACACGGTACATAAGATATGATCTTATGACCAATATTCATCCTAATCTCCCATAATAATCATTCCAAAATTCTAATTACATGAAAATGGGGAAAAGGAAATCTAACTAAAACTTGCAAAACAGATATTAGCCAAACAAACCATACAATCCCAAGCATGTAAGTGTATAAATTAGACTTAGCACCCCACACATGGGTAACCAAGTCCACCTAGCCTATTTTGGATTATGCTTAGGGGTATAAGCACATGCACAGCAAAAGTAATTTTATATTTTTATTACAATGCCCCTTAAGCACAATCCCCTACAGAAGACAATGATTAGACTAAATCATCCTACCATTCAGTCTACGCACATGCACCCTAATATCTAGACTAAAATATTACATCATAAAATATAAGCAAAGCATCAACCATGCACCACCCTATCCTAAAGCCAGAAATGATGACTTAGTCTAATGTGTGTGCTTTAAAAGGTTTGTGTGGTATGCCTAGCTAGGCTTTAAGGTTTAAATTTTCTAAGTGTGAAAAGTTCAAGTTAGAGGTTGGTTTCATTTAAATTATTTAATTGGTTTAGTTGATTTTTATTTGATGATTTGTTTAGGTTTCAATGGACCTACAATTAATTACTAAGTTGTAAAGAGAGGGAAAAGAGAAAAGAACTTCTCTTTTCTTCCCTACCTTTCAATTAATTACTTAGTACTTTCATAACTCTTCTCACACATGTGGGTTGGATTTTGATTTCCTTAAGCTACTTAGGTTATTGAACACCTAAGCACCTACCCAAGATGAATTGATTAAGTTCTGGAATGCTTTGAAAATTTTATCAAAGTAATTAAGCAAGTGATTAGGGGATTAGCCCTTAATTAAGTTTAGAATAAGGATGGAAAGGGGTTCAGGAAATGGCTTAGGGAAAATTCCCCAAATCGATTCCATAAATCTCTTCTCTACTTAAGCAAGGTTTAATTAACTTAATAAAGGGATTAAACTATTATTCATATGCTTGAAACCCTTCATTACATAAAGAGAGTAATTAGGGATTCATTAATTGATCTCCCTAATTAACCCATCAATAAATCCCAAGAAACTTAGGGGAGGTAGAAGTCATCCCCATAAATGCACATGAGAAGTTTAGAATTAATCAGTGGGGTAATTAGGGAGTAATTAAGATTATTAAGTTTTCATTAAAACCCTAATTGAGAAAATACAATATTCAAAATCTATTGAAAATAATTTTAGAATATTCTCCTCTGAATTATCTTTGCAGTACATTTTACTTTGTATTTTTATTATTTTTCTAGAATTAGTTATGCAATTATGAAGATTCAGCCATTAAGGATAATTAATTAAATCCCTAATTAAATAGCTAATCATGTCGGCGCCACATGGAGACTGACCCGGCGCGCGCTTTCCACGTGGCATGATGGGAGAGGCCACTTAAGTTATCACATCATAGTAGTGTTAGTGACAGCTATGCTTTTCTCCCCATCTCGTAGATCAAAGATCGACGTTGAGATAACACTGGTAAGGGATTAATTAGATATTCTTACGCATCTTGATCATGGCTGCCCATCCAAAATACACAGATGGATGGCCCATTATCCATCTCTGAGCTTCTTTATAGGAAAGGGGAACTGTCCACCTTCCATGACATGATCCAAGCTCGATCCGAGCTCAAACTCAACCCACGCCATCATCATGTAAGGGAGAAGACATCCAAGGCTAGTTTTACATGAAGTGAAAATTCCTTTCACAAAGGACCACACACTCTCTAGTTTAAGCTTGGTTTTGATCCATACCTCATCGAAGGCTATCACCGGTGCTCAAATCCATTGAGGCAACTTAGCTGGTGGAATGAAGCCCCTTGAATATTTGGTGATTTGGTTGAGTGGATCTTCCCATGGACTCTCCTCCAATGGGCTCGACCTTGATCAAAGTCCCACCTCCCTTGCCTTTGGAACTTGGAAGAAGCTTGGGATGAGTTCGACTAGGCCTTCTGAGGGTGCTCAAAGGAGGAATTGGATTGATTTTAAGTATTGGCTAAGTTGGAAAGAAGGAGGAGCTGCCCTATTTTTAGTCTATGAAAAACCAAAAATGGAGAATTCCAATTCACTCTAGGAAGCTTGGGGAGACTTGCAAATGCTAGTTATGAGTTCCCTTAGCTCAATCAAGTGTGGCTTTATTAATTTCAAGTGAAATTAGGGGGAGTATATCTCCCCCTAGGTGAATCGGACGGCCATGAAGAGGTTTGCCATTTTGATCCAATACACCCTACTCAATGGGTTGTTTTGGCCATTTAGAGTGGCATGGCATTCAATTTTGGCCAAAGAAGGTAGTGGGAAAGTTTGTCATGTGCAAAACAAGGTGGAGAAAGGATTCCCATGTCCTCATGTCCATGGGGGTTGTCAATTTTAGCCTTAGGTTGGGTTGGGCTGACCCAAACTCATTGGGTCATGTGCACCATGTCCATTAGTGACCATTTGGTCTACTAAGAGGATGCCAAGTGTCCATGAAAAGGAATTGACCAAATTCTAAGTAGTTTCAATTTTAGGTTACCCATGGCTAGGGTAAAATGGTCATTTGGATTTTTATTGTGAATATGTTTGGTATGATTGAAAATGGGTTAGGCCAAGTTTCATTGAATTTAGAGTTAGTTTGATATGATTTGCCTCATGTTGACCCATTTAGATCAAAATGGGTCAACTTGGGTCAAGTTGACTAATTAGTCAAATTAGGTCAAACTAAGGGTTGGGTAAAGTTCATATTACCATTTGAAATATTTTGGCATCATTGGTTTGGTTCAATTTGATTTATATTTAGATTTGATTCATTTGTTTTTTACTTAAGTCAAATGGGTCAAGTTGACCAATTTGACTTATTTGACCTATTTGGGTTAGGTCATGAGTTGGTGTATGTTTGGTTGATCATTTGAAATTGATTGGTATCTTTGTTTCCAATCAATTTGGTTTTTATTTGGATTTGGCTCAATTTGATCTTTTAGGTCAAGTTGGGTTCAAGGTCAACTGGGCTAGGTTAGGTCTAGTTGGCTAATTGAGGCTTTGGCCACATTCAACAAATGATTTGGAATGATCTTGACCCATTAGTTTCAATCAATTTGGTTTAGATTATGTTTAGACACATTTTGACTTTTTAGGTCAAGTTGGGTCAACTTGGGTCAAGTGGCCAATTGGGCTAGGTTTGGCTCAAATGATGACTTGGTCAAGTTCAAACATTGATCATGAATGAGTTTTGATCAATGGTTTCAATCAATTTGTCCTATGGTGGATTTTGGCTAGTTTAAGTTTCGTTTTGGCTAAGTGTTGACTTGGTCAACCCTTAAGTTTGACTTGGTTTGACCCAATTTGAGTGATTGATCATCTCATGATGATTGTTTCTCACAATGTGAGGCTTAGTTGGGCTTAGTTTAGTCTAATTTGGGTAGGATTAGAATTTGGCTCATAAGGGGGACTTTAGGTCACTTTGGGTCAAGTGATCCTGTGGGTCAAATGGCTTGGTCAAAGCTTGATTTGAATTTGATTGAACTCACATATGGACTTATGATTGAAATATAAATTCATTTGCAAGTGGTTTGAAGTCAAATGGGTTTTGATTCATTTGATAATTTCAAGTTCAAAGGGTGAAAATGAGTTTGACTTGGGTTTGGTTTTTGAATTTAGTTTTGGATTGGTGATTGAAGTTTATGTTTATATCTAGATTCATGAATGAGGGATTGATTGAGTCATGAAGAGAAATCAAGGGTTTGGCTTGATTTGGCTAAGTCCAAGATTTTAACTTGGAAGGCTTAGGTTGAATTTTGATTGAATTTGAGTTTGAGTTTTGAATTTATTTTTGGATACTTGAATTTATATTTCATTTATATTTGTGAATATAAATGAGAATATAAATGGGTTATGAGAAAATTTCTTGAATTTGATTTGATTTGAGCTAAGGCATAGGATGGGAATCAAAGTGACTTAGGGAAGATTTTTTATTTGGATTTGAATTTTGAATTTGGTTTGATTGATTTGATTAGGAGTTTGGAGTTGATTTGAATTTGATTTGAAGGAAGGAAGTGAGGAGTTGGTTCAAGCTATAGGGTAGGCAAGTTTTCCTAACACCCCTAAGGCATGACCTATTCCTATGGCTAACTCTTCTAAGTCTCTAGGGTTAGGTTAAGTGTCCACCTAATAACTAGATGTGTCTTAAGACTAAGGAACTCTTAAAGTCTAAGAGAAGTTTTATGTCTAAGATGGAGGGGTTGAGAGCTCATTTAAAATGAGGTCAACAGCTACCAACTATTTTGGCTTACTCGGTATGTCTTAATGAGCGTAATGAGTTTGCGACACCACAGTCGTGTCTTCATACCCACAAAGCCCTATTGAGCATTAGTGGGGTCTTTGATCACCTGAATAAAGAAGCACAAGCATATATGTAATTTCAAATCATTCAAATTTCATTTTAGGTAATTTATTTTCGAAGTGCTTGATTTCTTTTTTAATTAAATCTTGATTCTTCCCCCCTTTTTTTAAAAAATCAAAATTTGGTATTTAAAAGATTTGCTTCATTCCCAAAGGGGCTACATCGAAACTATTTTGGCTTACTCGGTATGCCATAATGAGCATAATAAGCGATGTCTTGCGACACCACAGCTATGTCTTCATATCCACTAAGCCCTATTAAGCATTAGTGGGGTCTTCGATTACCTGCATAAAAAAGCACAAGCATATATCCAATTTCAAATCATTCAAATTTCATCTTAGATGATTTATTTTCAATGTGCTTGATTTCTTTTAAATGAATATTGATTATCCCTCCTCCCAGTTCTTTAAGTCCAAAATTTTGATGGCATTTTGGAAGTATTCCAGCGTCATCCCCATGTGACAAACTATTTTACTTTTCATAATGCATGAGGGGTGTCTAGCACCATGTGTTTTTACCCATTACTAATGGCATTAGTGGTGTCTTGATAAAAACAAACACAAATATACAATATCTTTTACATAAGCACCTCTACCTTCACCAGTAGCAACAATAATAATTTTGCATGAGTTTGTCTAGCATGGATTGAACATGAGATATTAGAGTATTGATTATTTGTATTGAATAGGTGGAGGAAATGCTAGAAACCTAGAGAAGAATCCACCTGATGATGGTGTTCTTTCTCAGTTTTCATCATTTGTAAGAAAGAAAAGAGGGGTTGTTTGGCAAGAATAATGAAAATACCAAAAATCTAGAGAAGAACCCGTCTAATGATGGTGTTGCTTCTCAGTTTTTGTGATTTACAAGAAAAGAAAGAGGGGCTATGTTGCTGCAGGAATAATGGAAACGTTGGAAACCTAGAGGAGAACCCGCCTAATGATGGTGTTGCTTCTCGATTTTCATCATTTGCTAGAAAAAAAAGAGGAGATGGACATGGCAGGCATGATGAAGTTTGGAATTAACTTGTAAGTTGAGACACTTAGTGTCCATTTTAAACCTCGGATATGGATGAGTAGCTTTCAGGGACGAGGTGGTGGGACATGTTCACTTGTTCCATTTTGAAACTTTAAAAGTATTTTGTGCAGGCTCTAATATGGATAATTTTCTTTATCCCAACAAATGCTATCTTCTTCCAATTACAATCAAAGAGAGCCACTAGGAACTTATGGTGCTCTTGCTATTCGCTCTCCTCACAAACACTAATGGAATTCAAGCTAGATCGAGACTCCTCAATATTATCTTTGAGATAGGTTTTTTTCTCTGACATCGAATATGGATTTCTAGGATCATCTGTGCTTTCCATGTTCAAAATGCATTGGTGTCATATGTCTTCCATTCAACACATTATTAATTGGAAAACCTCCAAAAGCAATGTCAAATAAAAATATTACAACCAACCATATCTTGTCAAAAGAGCATTGTGGTATGGGCTTAGCGATCGATGCATGCACTAATGAGGGATTGTGTGTTATGAGAAGGGGAAGAGAGCGGCAAGTTTTGGGATAGGAAACTGCATTCGACAAGTACAGATCGGTGATAGGGAGAGTGGGAATAGAGAAACAAAGAGGGAAGGCAAGAGATTTACCTATGCAGCCGGAGGAAGAGTGGATAGGGAGCGATCGCGACTTGAAGCTTGAAGAAGGCTATGATAGAGGGGGTGAGTGAGGGCAGGGTTCTTTCTTTTTTCTGTCGAAAATCCTTGCCGTCCCTTTGTCTTGGGAGGGAAAAAAATAAGGGATTATGACTCTTAATTGCATATTAATTACTTTCCTTATGATCTTTGGCTTGATTTTTTTTCAAGAATATTTGAATAAGATTGGATCTATTTTGGAAAAAATTTATACCCAATATTTTTTGAATTGATTCTGAAATAATTTGGATGTTAAGAAATCATATTTGATCAAAATTAAAGTAAATATCTGAATTTAGTTATTTTTTTATGATCATATTTATGCAAAAAATTCTTCAAAATTATTCTTATGCAATATGGATGTTGCTTCTAGGAAAATTTGATGTTCTAAATTCAACGGTGCAATCTGTTTCGCGATCGGAGGCCGTTTGATTAAAGTCGGCGTCAAATCGAGGAATTTTTGGTTCAAAGTTGTGTGTCGCTTACGACTTCGATCTTCATCAATGAATTGACCATGAATAGTCTCATTTGATAGGTTTCAACATTTTTACGCTAATGGCATGATAAATTTTGTGAATGGAGGTCATTTGGGTATCATCGTGGCTTCTCAATCTTGGTATGTGTGTAGGCACATCGATGGATTTTCTTCTTGATCGATTGGCTGTCAAATTGTGCAATATGTATATTCTGATCAATTTCAACATTCTGGATGCAATGGAAAAGTTTGTTCATCGATCAGAGATCATTTCGACTAGTTTCAGTGACGTTGAGTGTATTTTAGCTTCGATTTGCCCATCATCGCATCTGAAGTCTATCGAATTTAGCTCGTGAGCTCGACTTGATTGATGGAGCATACATGTAGGTCAACAAATGCCCCCCAATAAATATGGTATGTGTATGAAGTAGACCATGTTTGTTGCAAACTAGTTGACCATACAAGATTTGACCTGATTTGTCTTTATTGGATCGTAGGAAGATACCTTCCTTATGCTTAATGCTTTGATAGGCTTGAAGAAGGTCTCATCTTAGTGGTTTATGTCTTTAATCCTCCTTTTGCCTTAGCCTTTTGCTTAGTAGGCTTGGTGAAGGAAGAATTTTATTTATTTTGTAATTTAGGTTCCTTTTGTCCTAGCTTCGAGCTTGACAGACTTGATGAAGGATTGACCTGATTTGTCGAACTTAACTTGTTAGGAGAATGTGCATACCTGCTATTTGCTTTAGTGGACTTGTTAAAGGATTAACCTGATTTATCTAGATTGACTTGTAAAGAAGATGTGCATACCTTCAGTCCTTTACTTATTGCTTTGTTGGACTTATTGAAGGATTAACCTGATTTGTCTAGATTGACTTGTTGGAAGAATGTGCATACCTTTGGTCTTTTGCTTATTGCTTTGGTGGACTTGTTGAAGGATTAACCTAATTTGTTTAGATTGACTTGTCAGAAGATGTGCATACCTTTAGTCCTTTGCTTATTGCTTTGGTGGACTTGTTGAAGGATTAACCTTCAGTCCTTTGCTTGTTGCTTTTGGCAGACTTATTAAAGGATACAAGCTGGCGACCTAGTCTTCAAGATGAGTGTTAGGTCTATGGCAAGGAGTTGTTAGTCCAACACTTGGTGTTCTAGTGGAGGTTGACTAAAATTCTCTTAGTTAATAGTGAGCTTTTTTAACTCCAAGATAGCTTCTTGTACATTGGAGCTTTGTCGGTTGTTGTTAAAAAAAGTTATATAGGTTTATGCTTTGTGGTTACTTAGACCTCTCCTCGATCCTCTCTTGATTCGATCAATTGGAAAAATTCTCCATACGGATCCTTAAATTTATTGAGTTGGATCAGCATTGGAGGATAGATAGCTCAAGCCTTTGAAGTTGTCTTCTACATGCTCTGAGTGAAAGTGATCTTTTCTATTATTCGCATAGTCACCTGCGACCTACACAAATATCATTGTAAATTTTATTTGAGAATTTCAATACAAGTCACGATGTCAACCCAAAATAGATATAAGTGTTTTTCTAATATAAAAATTTTAAAAATGCCCTTTGTCTGATAGGGGGATTTTTGAGTTACGATGAAGAGATATTTTACCTCTTTTTATATCAATTATAAGAGTAGATGAGACTTATTTTCAATCACCATGTATGTATACTTTCATCTTGGGATATTGGCAAAAGGCATGATATCAACCTAAAAAAATATTTAAAAATGCCACTATCTTGCAGGGGAAATTTCATCACTGAAATACATTCTAAATGCAAGAGAATTTTTTTAGTCATATATATATATATATATATATATATATATATATATATATATATATATATATATATATATATATATATATATATATATATATATATATATATATATATATATATATATATATATATATATATATATATTATGATGTCATGAATATAATATTTATGTGATCATGCAATCATGTACTCACATGATACTTCTTGAGATGACCATTGATGGGTGGCATAGGTCACCACTCTCAACAAAGTAGGCTTCTCCTTTTATATTTTCTATATGATGTAAGGGTTCCCAATTAGCTTCAAATTTATCACATTCTTTTGAGGGATTATGTCTCTCAAGGAACTCTCCTCTTTTAAAAGTTTGAGGATGCACTATTCCATCGACGGCTTTATACATTCTTGCTCGATAGATTTCTAGGCCTTATTGGGCTTGAAGTCTAATTTCGTCGAGCGTGTCAAACTCTTCCATCCATAAACATATGTTCTCCTCTTGAGTTAGATTATATTGGGTGGCTACTCGAAGTAATGGTAGTTCAACTTAATGGAAAACTGACTCCAAAGATGAGCATAAGAGTGGCTTTGGTTGGCATCTTGTAAGTAGTTCTATATGCCCATAATGCCTAGCATTTTGATGTGCCACTCTCTATTCCTCGTGAGGATCTTTTGAGTAACTTGATGTGTTTCATTAAAAGCTTCGCCAAACCATTGACTCTTGGATTATAAATTGATGAATATTATTTTTTGTCGATCATAATTTATAGATCTTTGCACTCTTGAATGCTAGGCCATTGTCTGAGATAACTCGTTGTGGTATACCAAATCTATAGATAACATTATGAGTGAAGAAGTAGACGAATCGATCAGCAGTAACCTCTTTAAATGAAGCTGCATTAGCCCACTTGGAAAATAGTCAGTTGCTACTAAGATGAAGCAATGATCTATTGATGATGGTGGATCAATAGGTCTAATTACTTATGTTCCCCAACACTCAAACGGCCAAGATGCGATTGTTGGATGCAGTGGGTTCGGAGGTTGATGAACGAGATTCCCGTGGACTTGGCATTCATGGCACCTTTTGGCATGATCAATACAATCCTTCACCATCGATGGCCAATAATATCCAATTCTTTTGATTTTTTCTACCATTTTATAACCAGATTGATGTGCTCCACAAAGTCCTTTATGAATTTCAGACATAACTTTGTTGGCCTCATCTATTCCTAAACATTGCAGCCACATTTATTCAAAAGATCTATGGTATAATGTATCATTAACATAGGCATATCGTAGGATCCTTTTCATGATTTGCATGGCTAGTGTTTTATTACTCGGCAATTTGCTTTCCTTGAAATAATCGATGAAGGGGTGTCTCCAATCATCAGGCTCTTCCACTATGAATGCTTCACATGATTTTTATAGTACTTTTGAGTTTTTCTTCCTCTTGTACTTGTTATTCTTTGGGAGAATGAGTAGCAATTTGAATTGCTTCCTGCTGGCTTAGTTTGATGTCCCCTCTACCTATGGAGAATATGGATTTAGTGGTTGTAGAACTCGATGGGTGAAGACTTCTATCAACACGTGCTCGTCGTTCATGCTTGCCATCTCTTTGGCTAGTTTAGATAAGCACTCTTGTTGACCTCATTTTTAGGATGAGCTCTCAACCTCTCCATCTTAGACATAGGACTCCTCTTAGACTTTAATAGATCCTTAATCTTAAGACATCTAGTGATTGGGTGGACACTCAACCTAGCCTAGAGACTTAGAAGAGTTAGCCATAGGAATAGGTCATGCCTTGGGTGTTAGGAAAATTTGCACTAGCGAAATCCAAATTCCTCACTTCCTTCCTTCAAGACAAACTTAAATCAATTCCAACTTAATTGATTTCCTTCAAACTCAAATCAATTCCAAATGATTGAATCCTATGATTGAAATTCCAAGTCAAAAAATATTTCCTAAGTCCTTTAATTCCCTCTTAAGGACTTAGCCTAAATCAGATTCAAATCACTTCAAATTCATGAAATTTTCTCATAACCCATTTATATTTCCATTCATATTCACATATAAAAATAAAATATAAATTCAAACAACCAAAACAAACTCAAATTCAATCAAAATCCAACCTAAGCCTTTAAAGTCAAAATCTTGAACTTAGCCAAATAAAATTCAAATAAAGCCAAACTTAAATCTTTCTTCATTATTCAATCAATCCTACAATCATGAATCCAAACATAAAGATAAACTTCAATCATCAAACCAAAACCAAAATCAAACCCAAGTCAAGCTCATGTTCACCCTTTTAAACTTGAAATTGTCAAATGAATCAAAACTCATTTGACTTCAAACCACTTCCAAATGGATTTATATTTCAATCATAAGTCCATATGTGAGTTCAATCAAACTCAAATCAAGCTTTGACTATGCCATTTGACCTACTAGGCTCACTTAACCCAAAGTGATCTAAAGTACCCCTATGAGCCAAATTCTAATCCTAACCAAATTGGATTGACCTAAGCTCACCAAAGCCTCACATTGTGAGCAACAATCATCAGAAGATGATCAATCACTAAAATTGGATCAAACCAAGTCAAACATAAGGGTTGACCAAGTCAACACTTAGCCAAAATGAAACTCAACATAGCCAAAATCCACCATAGGCTAAATTGATTGAAACCATTCATCAAAACTCATTCATGACCAATGTTTGAACTTGACCTAGTCAACATTTGAAACCTAACCTAACCCAATTGGTCACTTGACCCCAGTTGACCCAACTTGACCTAAAAAGTTAAAATGTGTCAAAACTTGATCTAAGCCAAATTGATTGAAACCAAGGGGTCAAGTTCATTCCAAAATGATTATTGAACTTGACCAAAGCCTCAATTGGCCAACTAGACCTAACCTAGCCCAATTGACCATGAACCCAACTTGACCTAAAAGGTCATATTGAGCCAAAGTCAATTTAAACCAAAATTAATTGGAAACAAAGATACCAATCCATTTCATATGACCAATGAAACCTAAGCCAACCCATGGCCTAACCCAAATAGATCAAGTGGGTCAAAATGGCAAGATCCTTCTTGGGGCTGATTGCTTTAATTCCAATTCATTTCATAATTCTCCAATTTGATTGAGCTTGAATGAGCAAGCCATTGCAAGCCTCCCAAACTTAGAGTGAGTTTTAATTTCCATTTTCTCAGTCATAGGCTAAAAAATCAAGCTCCACAATAAATCCATCTCTCCAATCTCAAATGACTAATTCTTCCTTGAGCCACCTCAAGGATCAAATCGAACTCACTCCAAGCTTCACACAAGTTCTCCAAGCAAGGGAGGTGCTTTGACTAAGATGAGCTCAAGTGAAGGTGAACCTTTATAGAAACTAGATGAAACTACTTCACTACTTCAGGGAATTGAGGGGTGATAGCCTCCATGAATATGCCATTCGGCTTAGATTAGCCATAGTTGGTCCTTTGTGAAGTGAAGTTTCATCTCATGAGCTTAGCTTGGATGTGATCTCCTTTGCATGGTGATCGTGTGGGTTGAATTTTGTTTCAATCAGCTCAATCGAGCTCCATCTTCCAAGATGGATGGTGTCCATCACCGAAGATGATAAATCATGGGTCTCCCATCCAATTTGGATGGGCGACCATGATTAAAACGCAAGGACCCAAGGATTATCCCAGAACCATGGATCTAATGCCATCGATCTTTTATCGGACAGTGAAAGAAAGTGAGCATCATTGATGCGATCTTTACGATGTGACTACTTAAATAGCCACTCCATCACACCACATGGAAGCGCCCGCGTCGACCTCCGCATTATGGCCTGGATTAGCATAATTAGATGATTAAATTATCTAATTAATCAAGAAAACTTCAAATATTCATATCTAAGTGTAGAAAAATAAAAAAAATATGAAATAAATTACATATGAAAGATAATTGAATGTAAAATATTATAAATTTAATTTTGATGGATTTTGAATAGTATTATTTTCTGAATTTGGATTTTATTTAGAATATAATTAAAATTACTCTCGATTATTCATTAATTAATCACAAACTTCTTATTTAGTGGGATGACTTACGCCTCCTAATTTTCTTGGGATTTATTAATATTTTAATTGGGTAATTGGATTCATTCTAATTACTCTCATAATATAATTAAGCCTAATTAATGTGTGTGTGGTTTAATCCTTGATTTAAGTTAATTAATTTGTTTAAGTGAATAGGAGGTTTAGGAATAATTTTGGGATGTTTCCTTAAGCTATTCCTTAAACCTCCTCTTTCTTCTTAATCAAAACTTAATTAAGGATTAATCCACTAATTACCTACCTAATTAATTTGATAAAATTCTAAAACCTTCCAGAACTTAACCAATTCATCTTGGGTAGGTGCTTAGGTGTTCAATAACCTAAGTGCATTGAAAATCAAAATCAACTCACATGTGTGAGGGGATTATGATTACTTAACTTAAACCCCAGCTTAATTAATCATTAACCATGAGCCAAATGCATTAGGCCTTTTCTTCTTAGGTGCATTGATTTAAATTTCTTGTGTGATTTTATGTCATATCATTGGCTCATAATTATTTGATTAAATATGCTAAGGTGTACAGTAAGGGTAATTAACACACTTAATTCACATCTTAACCTAATCAAAATATAAAAATCATCTAATCATCTAAAGATTAAACTAAAATGCCATATACATAGGAGAAATGGGTTAGGAATAGCAAACATTCTTTAACATTTCCTATATCAAACATAAAGCAAATTCAAATAAAAATCGCATTAAACAAACTTTGATTCACTTTAAACTTTCTTATTTCATAGGATTGTCTTTAGGAATTAATTAGGTGAATGAATTTGCATTTACTATCACTTTATTATTTCATAGCATGCTAAATGTGTATGTCATATGAAATTCATGCATTCATATCTTTTAAAAATCAAAATTAAAATTGAAATATTTTCTTTATGTCAAATTGCATGTTTTGGCTAAAGTAGAAATATGAATGGCTATTATCACTATTAAATTCAAAATTATTTTCAAAACTTATAAATCAAATATCAAAACTAAAGGTATGCTACTTATACTTTTATAAGCTTGTATGTAAATATAAAATGTGTCTTATGTTTGCTTCCTTTCTTTCCTCTTAACATGGATTTGGATAAAGATTTGCAAAGTGCATAGCTATTTTAAAAGAACATAACACTTATTTAAAATATACTCTTATCCTCTCCCATATTATAACTTAAGAAGGATCTTTACATCTACACATATAAATTGCATAAACAAACCAAAAATTAAATAAACATAAACTTTGCATCTTTCTTTCTCCATTTATTGCATTTGTACATGCATATGTATTTAAGAAAAGTGGTATATTAATGCAACCCAGTTTGAGGCTTTAAGTAGCCTAAGTAGGTCTTGTACCTTACCCCTGCTAACAATGGTGCCATACTCACTTATGCCTTTCATACATACACATGTGCATATGAAGGATGAAATAACCATTTTCTACTTAATGAAAATCATGCATCATGCATTCCAATTTTCTTAAGTAACATTTCTTAGCATTCATCATAAAGTGTGCTAAATATTTTCATTTGTATGTATAGATATGCTTAGATTCATCCATATGATACATGTTGGGAAAGAAAAAGTGATGTATTAATTCACTTTACTTAATCTTAAAATCTTTCTTTTTTTAGGCTAAAATTAATTAATAAGAATAAAATGAAATTACTTAGGTAGGGAAGGAGAAGTTCTCTTCTCTTTTCTCTCTTTATAACAATTAGTGTAGGATTCACTTAAACCAAAATCATCAAAAAAAACCAACTAAATCAACTAAACAACTTGAATAAAACCACCCATCTAAGTTGAACATCTTCACACTTAGAAAATCTAAAAAAGCCATAGCTAAGCATACCACACAAACCTTTTAAAGCACACATTAGACTAAGTACCATTTCTAACTTTAGGTTAGGAGCATGGTGTGATGTTTGCTTTTATTTTGATGTATTATTTTAGTGGATGTTAGGGTGAATGTGCAAAGAATTGGTATGCAATCTTAATAACCATTATTTTTTGGATTGTGCTTAAGGGCTATGTGTAAAATATAAATATTTTGCTATGTGCTTATACCCCAAGCATAATCCAATAGGCTAGTGGACATGGTTACCCATGTGTGGGGTGCTAAGTCTAATATATATGCTTGAAAATTGTATGGTTTGTTTAGCTAATCTCTATTTTATAAGTGTTAGTTAGATTTACTTTTTTACTTTTCATGTACTTTTACAATTAGGATTTTGGAATTATTATTATGGGGGATTAGGATGAACATTGGTCATAAGATCTCATCTTATCTACCATGTGAATCCTTTGGAGCAACCACATTCCAACCATCCAAAAGAAGAATCAAAGAAGAAAGAAGAAGAGAAGAAAGAAGGAAAGAAGAAATGAAGATAACATGAATTCCTTGCTTAATTGTAATTAATTCATTTATAATCAGTTGTATAAGGTAGAGCTTCTACCCAATTTGTTTTGGGTTTTCAATTTATGCACCATAAATGGCATTTTACTCTTTTGCATTAGCTTTATAAGATGTTTGATGTTTTGTTTAGCTTGTGCATTAAGATGGCATCCTTTTTCTAGTTTCTTCCTTGCTTGATGTATGGCCTGGATGGTGATTAGGCTCATAGGGAAAAAAATAAATCTTCTACCAAATTAATCAACTCAAAGTTAAAATAAAGTAACTCATAATCTCATTTAAAACTAAGTTAAAATCAAGATAAAAAAAGAACATTTATGGATGTGTACTTTCTTTCTAATATCATGAATAAAAGCATATTATTTCACTCTTGATTGGAGGGCTTCCACCTTTCGAGAACTTGGCTTGACTTGAGAGCCATGGTGGAAACACACCTCTTATCTCGTTGATTTTGGCCCATATCTTATTTTTCATGCATTAGGCATATGAATCCTTAAGTCAAATGATTGTCCAAAATAAAAATAAAACATATGAAAATTTTGCATTAGATTTAAGTCATTTGAAACATGTCCCATGATCTAGTCTCTTTAGAGTGTGTTTGGACTTAGTCTCTTTCTAAATAAATAACAACCTATCTTGCATAAACATAAGACTTGCCTACATGAATTTAAAATTAGGGAGTTAGTTGGCGGCCACCCCCAGGGTTGTAAGTCCAATAGTCGGTGGTTTATCCTCTCTTATGGAGGTAAACCAAATACATTTTGCCTTAGATTTAGGTCATGCTTTTGGCCCCACAGCCAAAGCTCCCTAGATTTAGGTTCTAAGGTTGCTCTCCCTTTGTGGGCTATAAGTATAAATCCTCCTCTTAGGCATTTCCATAACCATGGAATTGTAAGCCAGCATTCTAATAAAATTCAACTCAAAACATTAATTCAATTTCAAAATGTAAAGCCCAACCATTTGGGATGCTTACTAGGTTCTAATATCTTAGCATCCCTACTTATTTTCATTTGGCTTTGAACTCCTTCCTCTTGATCAATCCCACTTGACCTTCTAAAAATAAACTAATCGATTGATAGTCCTACCTTTTTAAAATCTTTATAGATAATGATCATTTACCTTAGTTGAGAGTATTCCTAAAGAATCTCATTCCTTAGGATGTAATTAACTATGGAGGCTTGCCTCCATATGGAACTTAATGAACCTGATTTTAAAAAAAAATTCTATTTTACTTTTTCATGTAAAGTAGAAGAATCGGTATATAGACCATTGTCTTAGGAGTCCTTATTTTGATTAGGTCCTATGACTTCTATCTTTAGATAGTACTCCTCAATGTCATGCAGATCACCCTAATAAGAACATCTATGCATTTACATGATGTCCAAATGCAAAGGGTATATTTCTATATTCATTTTATCCATATAGATTGAAGATGGAAGTATACACTTAGAAAATGAAAATATTTTACCACAGATTTTTTTAGCGACTTTGTTGGGGATGATTCCTCTCTCCATCTTTGGTAAATGATTGTTGTCTCCAAGTATCGATAGTGGGTTTATGCTCTTGTGTGGATTCAATACTATCTTTCTTTCCCTTGGCAATTAGCTTATTTCATCCTTAAGTTAAGCTAGCCACATCTTTAGGTTTTAGGACCTCACCCCGTCCTGGTCTTAAAACCCCCGTTGGGTTCCCCAATGGGTAAAAATAAAAAAAATTGAATAAAAAGAAAATGATCAAAGACTTCCTTCTTACCATTTTTATTGTAAGGAAAGGTTCATTCCAAAAATAAAGATAAAATCAATTCTTCATAAGATTGCTTTTCAAAAACACCTTTCAAAATACACTTAAAATCTACATCTAACAATTTTCACAATTGTTATATGTAGAAATATTTCAAAAATAAAATCAACACTCATAATTTTCTAAAAGTAGAAATGAACTTCTTCACTCAATTTATTTTAATGAAGACTTCATTTTCAAAAATAAAATTCCAACATTCTTGTTTTCAAGAGTATAAAATTTGAAGATGGGCCTTTTTTATTCAACACAACCACATGTGTTGGATGGACATTACATCTTCAAGCAAAATCATAATTTTGATATTCCACTCAACACATTCCACATGTGTTAGGTTGGAATTTTTCACATTTTCAAAAAACACATATGAACCTCTCCATTCAATATACCCACATTTATTGAATGGAGGTTTCATTTCAATCAAAATCAAAATAAATTTTAAAAGCACATATGAACCTCTCCATTCAATATACCCACATTTATTGAATGGAGGTTTCATTCAATCAAAATCAAAAATAAACTTTCAAAAAGCACATATGAATATCTCCATTCAATATACCCAAATTTATTAATGAAATTTCACTTCCAAATGAATTAACATTATTTTGAAATGCCACTTAACATATTCCATATATGATTAGGTTGGAATTTCCTCTTTCAAAAAGCAATAATTACACATGAAAACACATCTTTGAAAATGAAACATAATCAATTTCCATCTTACATAACTAAATTTGTTAAGTGAAATCTCTCTTTTCAAAATCAACAAAAACAAAATTTTTCAAAATATATTTGAAACTTCATTCTAGCATGACACATTTGCTAAAATGAAGTCTCCCTTTTCAAAATGAAAAATTAAAACACATTTTTTTTAATCTCATTTAGCACACTCAAATTTGCTAAGTGAAATGTCCATTTCACAAAATTTCAAAAACACATTGGAACTTCATTTTAGCATACCACATTTACTAAAGTGAAGCCTCCATTTTCAAAACAAAATCAAAACACAAAAATTTTAAACACATTTTTGGAATTTCATTTAGCATACTCAAATTTGCTAAGTAAAATTTTCATTCCATAAAATTAAAGAAATACATTGAAACTTCATTTTAGCACACCATATTTGCTAAAGTGGGGTCTCCATTTTCAATCAAAATCCAATAAAAAAGAAACATTAGAATTCCCTTATACTTAAATTTGCTAAGGATACTTTTCAAAATCAAATTAAAATCAAAAGAAACACATTAGGATTTTCTTAGCATACTCAAATTTGCTAAGAGTCATATTTTCAAAAAAAAATTCCAAAAATAAAACACATTTGGATTTCCTCATTTAGCATACCCAAATTTGCTAAATGAGAATTAGATTTTTCAAATCATAAATGATTCATAAAACAAAGCAAACAAAGTAATAAAAAGAAGAAATTATTTTCAAACATCTCACTTAGCTACCCAAATTTGCTGAGTAAACTCCAAAATCACAAATCAAAACAAAAAAATTGACCCTTTACTTTAACATAATTTGTTAAATAAAGGGTCCTTAAAATAAAATTAAAAATTCAAATTTGAACCTATGGAAGCATCTTTTGAAAAAATATTTGAACTTATTTTCAACATATCCAAATTTGTTGAAAGAGGATTCTACATCCAAAAATTCCTCTTTCCAATCAAATCTTAAAATTTATTCTAAATCATTTGAGACTTAACACTTTCAAGTTGAGTATGGGTTCAAATTCTAAATTCAAAATCAAAATCAGAATCTAATTCAAGTTTATTTTCAACATTGTAGACTTTCGTTTGTTAGTTCTTCAATTCATCTTAGTTTTGGTTTTATAGCAATGGCTGCACAGAGATATGTGTTTACCTTTCCCCATGGGATGGATCTATGGATAGCCAACCTTCCCACTCGACTATGCCCACCTCATTCACTTTGGATGAGGTTTTGAGGGGCGGATGTGAGGCACTCCTCACATTGTTGAGGAGTGTGAGTGTGCAAAGCGGTCATTATTGACATCAGCCATTGATATTCCCTCATTGAAGAAGAAGGCAATGGCGGTTCCCACTACAGTGAGTTAGTGCGGTGCCTCTGTGACATGGTTCCCCTGTCTTTGCCATGGGGCTAGCACCACTCATTAGCACCTTCCAAGGGAAGGCTCCCCCGATCCCGGGATTGTCTCCCCCACTTTTGAGGTTGGGTCTAGTTCTTACTCTACCCCACCAACCCAAAGAGGAACAAGAACATGATAAGAGGTATACTACATCAGGAGATGGAGGTAGCTACCCAGTCTGTTGTTGAGGAGCTTCCCACTTTAGTTTCCCCATTGGTTACAGTGAACCCAT
This sequence comes from Cymbidium sinense, assembly GCA_021442155.1. NCBI lineage: Eukaryota > Viridiplantae > Streptophyta > Magnoliopsida > Asparagales > Orchidaceae > Cymbidium > Cymbidium sinense. The sequence goes on from JAKCPB010001021.1 coordinate 148,698, forward strand.
TTCATCCTCTCTCAGTGAGAGAGAGGATCCATCCTTCACCTAGCGGTTCAATTTTAGCCGCCAGTTAGTGAGTAGGAGGTCATATGCGCCTCAGTTGAGTTCTATTGGTTGGCGCTGATGAGTCAGTCTGGGTTTGATTTGAGATTCATCATCCCATGTGGGGAAGCATCTTATAGGAGAGGGCGAGAGGCCCATACCTCGATTCATATCACCCTGGGAGGAGGTTTAGTCGCATTGACTCACTCATTAATTTTCTTGATGGATACATCACGATCATGATATACTCAGGACTACCCATCACGAGGATAACGAGAGTGGGTGGTGTCTCCACCACCGCTCTACCCCCCACTCATCACGTCATGTTTACATCTCCAATTCCACCAGGCCATGAAGGCCACATCGGGGAAAAAGGTGATCCGGTATGGTAGAGATCCCATATTATCTACACCTATGTTGAGGCAAGCTCTACGCTCTCCTTAGTGGTGAAGAAGGAATGGCGACCTGAAACATAGTGGTCATCCCTTCACCACCACCACCATATGGGACATAGATGATTGCATTAGGCGGGAGAGGGTGGCTCTTGCATATGATGATAGAGCCTCCTAGAGTGTCACCCCATGATTGATGACAAGTATTTCTTCTAGTGGGTATAGCCCTCAGGGTTGATTCTCAGCGAGGGAGGTGCGATGCCTCGGTACATGATAGTGATCCCACCTCGACAAAGTCATTTGTAGTTCATAGATCATTCTAGATGATATAGTGGCTCATTATTTCATGGAGAAGAAGAGATCCTAGGATATGATTGGTGCGATGAGGAGAAGATCGGATCCCATGAAGATGATTTATTGGGAGACTTCGAAGGGGTTTGCATGGTAGATACAGGATCCCTCCTTAGAGAGTAGGACTATGGAAGGTGTTGGGTAGGAAGACCCACTTCCCAACACCTCTAGCATAAAAGCAAAAGATGAAAAATAGATAGGATGGAGAAGAAGCAAGATTATATTAGCAGTTATCTTAGCATTGAACCAAGCCCTAGTTCATCTACCATAGTTGAGACCGGTCGAGTTGGTGCATGTCTTGGACCCAAGACTTTACCTCGGTGAGCAAGGTAGCACATGTATAGGAAGGTAGTGGATAGTACCTCCATACAAGAAAAGATATCAGAGCATGGTTGAGCGGGGTGAAGGAAGCATTGGCTCAAGCTCAGGAGGATCGGTTAGGGTAGACTACCTAAGGAATTTGATGCAATATCTAAGGGTTTTGCCTCCTTCAAGAGTTTTGATGCGTGGAACCGAGCGCATTGCACACTTGAGGCCGTTATTATAATCTGGAAGTGGCTTTACTCTTTTCTTTCATTAGTAGTTTAGCGGATAGCATTTGGTATGAACTTCCAATAGTTCGGACTTTTGCTGAGTTGGAGCAACTCTTTATCAAGAGGTTTCTTGAGCTCTGATCCTTGTTGCGATCTCATTGTGGCTCAATAAAATTTGTGAGTCCTCATTGATTACATTCTCGATGGCATAATTTGAGTATGAAATGTGAACCACAGAATAACATGCCATTGATTCTACTTAAGAATATCCATGGCCCGGTCGCCTTCATGCTCAAAGGTTTCACCATCAAAACCTTTGAGAAATTAATCAACAAGGCGGCTAGCTTGCAAGGAGAAGCCAAACAATTACCTTCTCTAGATCTACCAACAAAAAACCACAGAAGGTATGAGAAGAATAGGGTAGTGATAGCGGTGGATAAGGGAACATGCAGAGTAGTTTGAGACCTCATGCTCCAGTCCTCTTCCACCTCCTCTACCACCGGGAAGCCCTACTCAGCCACCGCCTCCATGGCCTACCCCTCCTCCTCGCCACATCATCAGGAGTGGTACATACCCTAAGGTATGGTCCACCATTTTAAATTTTAAATTCAAAGAACCTGGGACTGAGGAAGTGGGCAAAGCCATGATCTTAACTTTTGCCCTACCACTATATGCTAGGTCATGTTTTGGAAGATTGCTATTTAAGGACTCTTGAACATAGCTTCAATAGGTGATATAGTCATCCAGAACCTTGTGGAACAACCATCAGTTCCATTAGGGTAATCCTTGGGGATACTTGATCCTTCAAAACTAAAGAAGGTTGGGATATCTCTTATCAAAACCTCTAAGAAAATTATATCAGATCAAGAAACTTTCTTGCGGGTGCGAGTTCAAACCTCAACATCAAGGAAGGTTTTGCAAGTTTCCGAGAACTTGGGAAAGGGGAGCTTCCGGTAACAACATGTGTGACTGGGATAGCCAAGTAGCAACCACCGGCCGAGTCCACCTCAATCCAAGCACCACATAATACCAGTTAGTTCTTCTTCTAGTAGACATCTTGTATCTGGATGAGGGCATCAAATCCCTCACCCTCTTACTTTACTTGATTTCTACTTTGTACCTCTATCAAATCAAATTGAAGAATAAAGCTAGCTTGAATTATATGTGTCACTTGATGGGTTTTGAATCTATTCCTTTAACTCTTCAAGTCTAAATAATAACTATAATAATTTTTGATCTTCCTCTTTGATTGAGTTGGATTTTCTACTCTAAATCTTTGGGTTCACCTCTCTTGAGATAGACTTGGAATCTTCAATTAGGTCTCCATAGGAGAAACTATGTGAGCGACATGGAAGTAGAATCTTCCATTACCGCCACAAGAATCATCAGTCACCTCCCATGGTGGCAAAGTTCTAATCGGTCTTCTTGGGATTAGAATCAAAAGCTCTTGATATGATATGGGAGGCACTTTCAGAAAGCCGGGATCACTTTCAGATGAGGGGATGGGCCTTTGATATGCTTATAGTTGGGCATGGATTGGGAGGAGTTATCATTATCCAGTGCATTCGGTGAATGAGTCTAAGACCCTTGCCTATTTGAGGATCATCTCCACACTCACGAGGAGATCAGATGATGTTGAGAGGATTCAATGAACAAGGCGGCGGCTTTAGGTTCCATAGTGTTACCTTTGAGATAGGTATTTGGAAAAGCCAAGTTTTTTATATCATTGATTTGAATACTTCATTCATTGTTGCTTTAGCCTTGGATACATCAAAATAAGATGATTCCATCCTCCCCATCGTGCATCAAGTTCAAAAGGATGGGATTGAGTATGTCAAAGGAGATGAAAAGTCATTTTAGTTAGAGGTTGAGATATATGAGGATGTGACCTACTATCTTCCTCAAAACACCCTTTCTCATGAACTTGGAAAAATTCAAACACAAATCAAAAGAAAAAAGAAAATGAAGAAAAAGAAAAAGAAAAAGAAAAAGAAAGAGAAAAGAAAAATGAAAATCCAAGTGAACAAGAAAGGGAAATTAAAGAAGAAATAAAGCCGCATATCACATTCCACCCACAGTTCATTCCATCATATGGACATGTAGGTAGGATGACTCAACCTCCACCGGGGAGGAGGAGGTAGAAATGAGTTCAGTGGAAGACCCCACGGTTGGCTATCCAACAGGGGGGTTCAGTTCATAGAGTACCCCACTATTCACATAGACTTGGAATCGGTGGGAGGATGAGTCTAATGTGATTAGCATACCAACTCTCGGTGGGTTTCATTGGAGGTGACACTTGGAGAATGATGAAGGCGAGCCTCAGATAAAAAAACTATTCTAATCATGTATGTAAAACTATCAAGCGGCGGTTAGGAACCTTAGCTCTAACCTCACTTTCATCTCAAAAGTTGAAGGTTTAGTAGTTAAGAAGCCCCTCACTCTTCCAGATATGAAGTCAAAAGATTCTTTTGGGATCATCCTCCTCAAGTCACAGTTGATGTAGAACTTGAGGAGAATTCATACAAAGAATTAATGGAATTACCTTTTGATTGGTACTCACCTTGTGTTATTAATCTTATAAAGGAGGGTTTGATTTCTTATTCATGGTCTAAGCACAACTCGAAGTACTTTGAAAAGCTATGGAACAACACAGATAGGGATGCACAATCAAGATCGGGACTAGGATTGATAGTGGGTCCGGTCGATGATGAAGATTCTTGCCAGTTGTCACCAACCATCAGGAGCGATAGGTTCTTTTCATACAACACCAACTCTTATGAGAACGTGCTTTTAGAAACCTTAGATGATACAAGTGAGACTTCTTTGCATGGAGTTATGAAGAGATACCCGGATTATCTCCTGACGTAGCAGTCCATAAACTAGCAATAGATCCTAGCATTAACCCTATCAAACAAGATCCTAGACACATGAGATTTGAAATCGAACAACAGGTCATTTTTTAAGTTAAGAAACTGATCGATGTTGGTTTCATCAAGGAAGAAAAATATCTACGCTTGAGTTGTCGGTTAAGAAAAAGAATGGCCAAATTTGCATATGCATCAATTTGAGACTTAAATAAGGCATGTCTAAGGATGAGTTTCTCTTCCTATACCGAATTAATGGTGGACATCACCTCATCTCATGCAATTTTCTCTTTATGGATGGGTCATCGGCTATAACCAAATCAAGATGCCCCAGATGAAAGAAACACTACTTTTTGAACCCGTCGAAATCTATTATTATAGGGTCATGCCTTTCAGCCTTAAAATGTGGTACATACCAAGCGGCCATGACTCGGATCTTCAATGAACTCATCCATCATCAGTTGAGTGCTGTTGATGATCTAGTAGTCAAGAGCGAGAAAAGGAAGACCATCTCTTTGACTTGAGTAGTTTTGAATGGTTAAGATAATATAACCTCAAAATGAATCCCACAAGTGTGCATTCAAAGTAGCTTGAAGAAATTCCTTGGGTTTGTTATTAACACGAGAATAGAAATAGATCAGAAAAGATCAAAGCTATCTTAGAAATTCCACCTCTAAGTTTAACTCAACAAAGCTTTCAAGGATGGTTGGCATATCAGATGCTTTATTTTCAACCTATCGAGGAGATGCAAGCCATTCTCAGCACTTGTCAAAAGGATATGCCAAGTTCAAGTGGGATGACAAGTGTAACATGCCTTTGAAGATATCAAGCGGTATTTGGTGAAGTTGCAATTTTAGCCCCATCCGGGCGGCCACTCATCCTCTACCTGCATTGGATGACTCTCGATGCAAGGAGGACAGTGCTCTCTACTACCTCAGCCATCATCTGATTCATGCTAAAGTGAACTATCCACCTATTAAGAAACATTACTTAGCTTTAGTCTTTGCATCCCAAAAGCTATGGCACTATATGCTTTCTTATAAGGTGAACTTGATTTCTAGAACCAATCACTTGCAACTCTGACATATGCTATCGGATGTTTGGCACGATGGTCCATGATTCTCTCATAGTTTGATATCACACATATCTCATGTGTAAAAGGACAAGCACTAGCGAATTTCTTAGCGCACCCACTTCTACTAATTCTCGCTTAATAGTGATGATCACGATGAACAAATCATGAACTTAGGGAGGTTGACAATGGAGATGTATTTTGATGCACTTCTTTTCATAAAGGGAAGCACCATGATCTACTCTTCCAGAAAGGTAGGGTAGGAATAGTTCTCTAATTCTAGACCACATGTGATGAGATTCTCATACTATCTTTCCAACCTACACCAACAATGAAGCCAAGTATGAGGCTTTGATTGCGGTCAGGTTAATTATCACATTGTGTCAAGAGCATCAACATCTTTGGATTCTCGGTTGGTCATCAATTGGGTGGTCCTACAAGTTCTCAAACCCAAGCTTCATCATTACCATGAGTATACCATGAAGTTGTTGGCCCAAATCTCAGTCACCATCTACAAGGTTCCCGGAGAAAGCAAGATGCTTTGGCCAAACTTGCCAAAGAATTGGCATGTTGAAGATGAGTCCATTCCAATAAGGGTCCAAAATAGACAAGTCCTATCCCTTATTGATTGAACTCATCGAGACTTTCTCTTGAAGGGAGGTTGTCATTGCCTATAAAAAGGAGTTGGATTGGCAACCATTCATATTATTTGAACAGAAAACTACCTCAAGAAAAGTCACAAGCCCATCGTGAAAGAGCTCTCTCTATGCTTTGAGATGACATATGATGGTCCTTTGATATGTGGTTACATTGTTTAGATAACATGAAGCCATGGCATTATAATGAGGTACATTAGTTACATCATCAATCAGTCGAAGATGAAAGATCAGAGACTAGGATACTAGCCTTTGATGATTACTGCATGGATGTAGCTAAGATGTCATCGAGTCGTACAGTGGTCTTACATCAACCACCCAATTCTACACCCTATATTGGCATCATGGCCATTGAGTGTTGGGGTACCGACATTGTGGGTCGATCGATCCTCCTTCTTCCAAGGGTCATTTCATCTTAGCTTACCTACTTTTTTTTGGGGGTAATCCCACTCAAAGAGGTCATGCTCAACATGTGCTTCAATTTTTTAGGAACCATATCATATATAGGTTGGGCCTCCATGAATTATATCGATAATGGTACATTCAAAAGCACCAAGATCAATAGCTTAGAAGACATGGTATAGATTGAGATACTCCACCATCTACTATCCAGAGCAAATGGCTTAGTAAAAGCATTCAACAAAACTCTCATCCAAATACTAAGAAAGATTCTTGATGACAACAAATGATAGTGGAATGAGCGGTTGGTTGAAGCCTTGTGGCCTACCACACAAACTCAACTCAATCATCATTTTCCTTAGTATATGGGTACGAAGCTATCCCATCTTTAGAAGTTGAACTCTCATCACTAAGGATAGCATTGGGTAACAAGATCATTATAGAGCATAATGCAAAGTTGTGATTACAAGAGCTCGAAGGTTTGGAGGAGAGTCGCCTATGGGCGTGCTAGAACCTCGAGTTGTACAAAGGCCAAAATGATTCAAGCTCACAACAAGCTGGTCTAGGTCTTTCCAAGTAGAATAACTTGTGTTAGTCCTAAGGAGACCAATTATTACCATCAAAGATGGGAGGCAAGTTTGAACCCACTTGGGAAGGCCCACATGTCATAGAAGGCCTACCAAGGAGGATCTTATCGACTCATTTATTATAAAGGGGAACACCCAATGCTTCTAATTAAAAGGCTCTATTTGAAGAGATATTACCCATAAAATATATTTGAAAATAATTCTCAACAAAAGAATATAATCTTATTCCATTTTATCAAAATCTTCTCTTCTTTTGAAGCATTATTTGTTTGTCTTGTGAATCCAACATGACATGTTTAAGTTAGGTGTGTAATCCCCAGAATCTATCCCTCTTTCACAACACAAACACAATCAAAAAACAATCTCGATGCTATTAGAATAATGTGAGAGAACCCAAGAGGCATCTATTTGATTAGCACAATTAAGTTAGGTGTAAGAGAACGGCCATCCTTTCTTGGTGGGAATCCATTTCATCGTGGCACCATTTCATCAAAACCCCAAGATGTTTAAGGTAGGTATAAAGAACCGCTCCTATTCCTTTAACACAAGCATAAAATAAACACATATCTTTTATCTCGGGCTACTTTTATGTGGGAGCAAGCCTGGTACTCACTCATTAGCTCTGGTCGGTCTACATGCTACCTCTATCACCCAGGGTCACTTGTTTGGAAGATGTGATTCCATGCTTTCTTCCTAACTTGACTTGCAAACCATAAGTGCCTTGTTAGTATGGTGGACTTCACTACCCAGGTGGTTACCTCATTGATTTTGTTTAAGAAGATGTGAGTCCTTCCTTCTTGAACTAATCATCATGATCTAACGGTGAAGTATATTTGAGGTCTAGGATAAGTCCCAGGCTCCTTTCTCTTAACTACATTTGAGTGATATAAGTCCTCCAACATGGCATTAATTCACTCGGTTGGATGACACACTGTTGAAGATAACTATCGACAAATTTCTTTATAGGAGGATGTGAGTCCTGAGCTTTCTTCTAGGATTTAAATCGATGGGCACCTTAGGTTGGTTGATGTTATTTATGCGATAGCGACTCGATGGATACACCACTCTTGGATATGAGTCCACTTTCTCCTTGAGTTGCGAATACCTATTTGATATGATAGCCATGTCATCTTCTCGGTTTTGGATTAAGCCCTTAGCCCCTCTCCTGCATTCTATTTGGATCACATCCTTTGACTCCATTTAGACACTAGTTACTCTTGGATTTGGATCCCCTTTCTAGTAGCCACCCTGTGGTTGGAGAATTTGTTCTGGATGCATATTCTCCCTTGTCATCGAGATAAGTCTAGATATATAAGCTCCTAGTTTGATCCAAATCCATATAAACAAATAAATAAAAATTAATTGCTTGATTAGAATTCAAGCCCCAAAGGGCCCCTTTTCCAAAGGCATCCATCTTGAGGCGGTATAACTCCTATAGGAATTGCATACACAGGATAAATCCCAGGTTAGTACTCACTCTATAGTCACTCTTAGGTCAGTTCAATTTATTTCTCCATAAGTAGGTTACCCCGATGGTCATTCCTCTTTGGAAGATGTAAGACTATGATGCATTCTTCTAGCATGATGTAAATCAACGGAAGGTTGGGTTGATTTGTTGCCCAAAAACGATCACCCAGTGGTCTTTGTAGTGAAGATGTAAGTCCCAGCTTTCTTCCCTTGAATTGATCATTACGAAAGGCACTCCTTTGGTTCGATAGTTCTCCCATCGGTCGGGCAGCTACTCCCTTTGGTTCAACAAATCTAAGATAGGTGTAAAGCTCTCCTTCTCAATGATCCATCACAAATCAATGGAATCCATCAAAAATCTAATAATGAAATTAATCTTTGGTATCTTTGAGCTAATCTAAGTCCCCAAAGCATTCACTCAATATGATAGGTGGGGTTTGATTTGTTGCCAAAGCAACCGTCCCAGTGGTCCTTATTTTGGAAGTTATATTGCTTTCTTCTAACTTGACCATTGAAAGGCATCCCTTGGTTGGTTAGTCCCATATATGGTTAGTACCCTTTGGATTTGTTAAATATGAGTTAGTTAGGCCTCCATGGCTCCTACTATGTGATCCATCAAACCAATGGGTCCATTTCAAAATCCAAAATTAAAATCTGAAAAATTCAACCTCCTCCCTTGGTGAAACAAACAAAACAAAATAATCAATCAATAAATCAAAATCTTTTGCTTCCCTCGGTGAAGTCTTTTAGTTCCCGGACTCGATTAACCCCTGTTTTCACCCCTCCCTTGTGAATGACTTGAACTTGCCTCCCTAGTGGAGAGTTCACTTTCCTATCCCCAGTGGAGTCAAAATAAATATAATTAAATAAATAACAAATTAAATCAAATTGATTTCTCTCCCTAGTGAGACTCAAATCAAATCAAACCACTCATCCCCTTCTAGATAACTTGAACCTGTTTCCCTAGTGGAAAGTTCACATACTCTATCCCTAGTGGATTCCTCCTCCCCTCTCTTATGTCTCTAAATGAGTAGAGTCACATTGCAATAAGCTCTAAATTCTTTCTACACCTTGGGTTAGGAGTAGACCATCTCTATTAGTGCTTGTGATCTTTCGGTGTTGTTGATCATTTTGGTCAACACCAATACGTGTGGTGTTTTTTGTCGTCACCCACACACTTGCTTTGTTGATCTCATTTTTTAGGATGAGCTCTCAACCCTCCATCTTAGACACATAGGACTCCTCTTAGACTTTAAGAGATCCTTAGTCTTAAGACACATCTAGTGATTATGTGGACACTCAACCTAGCCACAGACTTAGAAGAGTTAGCCATATATAGGTCATGCCTTGGGGTGTTAGAAAATTTCTACCATATAGCTTGAACCAAATTTCTCACTTCCTTCCTTCAAGACAAAATTAAATCAATTCCAACTTAATTGATTTCCTCCAAACTCAAATCAATTCCAAATGATTGAAGCCTATCATTGAAATTCCAAGTCAAAAATATTTCCTAAGTCCTTTAATTCCCTCTTAAGGACTTAGCCTAAATCAAGTTCAAATCACTTTGAATTCATGAAATTTTCTCATAACCCATTTATATTTCCATTTACTTTCACACATATAAATGAAATATAAATTCAAAAAATCAAAACCAACTCCAAAAATCAAATTCAAATTTAATCAAAATCCAACCAAAGCCTTTCAAGTCAAAATCTTGAACTTAGACAAATCAAATTCAAATCAAGCCAAACTCTTGATTTTTCTTCATGATTCAATCAATCTTATAATCATGAATCCAAATATAAACATAAACTTCAATCATCAAACCAAAACTAAATCCAAAAATCAAACCCAAGTCAAGCTCAGGTTCACCCTTTTAAACTTGAAATTGTCAAATGAATCAAAACTCATTTGACTTCAAATTACTTGCAAATGAATTTATATTTCAATCATAAGTCCATATGTGAGTTCAATCAAACTCAAATCAAACTTTGACCAAGTCATTTGACCTACTTATGGTCACTTAACCCAAAGTGACCTAAAGTACCCTTATGAGCCAAATTCTAATCCTAGCCAAATTGGATTGAACTAAGCCAACCTAAGCCTCATGTTGTGAGCAACAATCAACGATAAGATGATCAATCACTCAAATTGAGTCAAACCAAGTCAAACCTAAGGGTTGGCCAAGTCAACACTTAGCCAAAATGAAACTCAACATAACCAAAATCCATCATAGGCCAAATTGATTGAAAACATTGATCAAAATGCATTCATGACCAATGTTTGAACTTTATCAAGTCAACAGTTGAGACCTAACCCAGCCCAATTGGCCACTTGACCCAAGTTGACCCAACTTAACCTAAAAAGTCAAAATATGTCAAAACTTGATCTAAACCAAACTGATTGAAACCAATGGGTCAAGTTCATTCCAAAATTATTGTTGAACTTGATCAAAGCCTCAATTGATCAACTAAACCTAATCTAGCCTAATTGACCCAACTTGACCTTAAAGGTCATATTGAGCCAAAATCAAATTAAACTAAAATTGATTGGAAATAAAGATACCAATCCATTTCATATGACCAATGAAACTTAAACCAACCCATGACCTAACCCAAATAGGTCAAATGGGTCAAATTGGTCAACTTAACCCATTTGACCTAAATGAACTCAATTGAACCAAATATAAATTTAAATTAAATTGAACCAAACCAAAACCACCAACACATTTCAAATGGCCATATGAACTTGACCTAACCCTTAGTTTGACCCAATTTAAACAATTGGTCAACTTGACCCAAGTTGACCCATTTTGACCTAAATGGGTCAATATGAGCCAAATCACATCAAACTAACTCCAAATTCAATGAAACTTGGCCAACCCATTTTCAATCATACCAATATATTCAAATTTGGAAAATGACCATTTTAACCTTAGGCCATAGGGTAAATTTTTTCAAATTCACTTGGAATTTGGTCAAATCCTCTCATGACACTTGGCACTCTTAGTGGACCAAGTGGACCTAGTGAGCATGGTGCTTGACCCAATGGGTTTGGGTCAGCCCAACCCAAGGCTAAGCCCACCTCACTTGAAATTAAGCACATGGAATCTCCCCTCCACTTGAAATAAGCACATGGGAGCTTCACTACACTCCTCTAGCCAAACCAAATGGAAGGACACTCCTAACAGCCTAATAAACCCATGGAATGAGGTCAATTGGATCAAAATGGAAAGATCCTTCTCGGTGATTCGATTGCTCTAGGGGAGATATACTCTCCCTAATTCCAATTCATTTCAAAATTCTCCAATTCGATTGAGCTTAGGAAGTGAGAAGCCATTGCAAGCCTCCCAAGCTTTCAGTGAGTTTGAATTTCCATTTTCTCTTTTCATAGACTGAAAATAGAGGAGCTCCAGAAATCATCTCTCTCAATACTCAAAACTAACCAATTCCTTTCAGCACCCCAGGGATCAAATCAAACTCATCCAAGCACAAGTTCTCCAAGCAAGGAGGAGGTGCCTTTGACCAAGACCAAGCTCAGTGAAGGTGAACTTGGCCATAGAAGATCCAACCAATTTTCACCTGAAACTTCAACAAGCTTCATCTCCATTGATGATCTTGGGTGAGATATGCCATTATGAAAGATTAGCCATGGTTTGTTTGCTTTATGAAGTGATGTTTCATCTCATGAGAACGGTTGATGTGATCTCCTGCATGGTTGGTGTGGGTTTGTTTTCAATTGCTCAATTGAGCTCATCTTCTAGAAGATGGGCGGTGTCCATCTCCGGGAAGATCATGAATCATGGTCATCCATCCAGCATTTTGGATGGACAACCATGATTAAAACACATTAATCCATGGATTATCCCTGAGATCTAATTGACCATCGATCCTTGATCGGACGGACAGGGAAAGCGTAGAACCATGTTGCGCCGATGTGACTACTTAAATAGCCACTCCCATCGCACCATATGGAAAGCGTGCACCGCGTCAGCCTCCATGTGGCACTGATGGGATTATCTATATAAATTAGGGATTAAATTATCTAATTAATCAAGAAAACTTCAATATTCATATCTAAGTGTAGAAAATTTAAATAAATTGCATATGAAAGATAATTGAATGTAAAATTAATTTTTGATGGATTTTGAATAGTGTTATTTTTTTTTGAATTTGGGTTTATTGAATGTAATTTAATTACTCTCAATTATTCCTTTAATTAATCTCAAACTTCTTGTATGTACTTAGTGGGATGACTTACCTCCCTACTTTTCTTGGGATTTATTAATGTTTTAGTAATTGCTAATTCATTCCTAATTACTCTCTAATGTAATTAAGCTTAATTAATTATGTGTGGTTTAATCCTTTGATTAATTAAGATTTGTTTAAATGAATGGGAGGTTTGGGAATAATTTTGGGATATTTTCCTTAGATATTCCTAAACCCTCTTTCTTCCTTAATAGAAACTTTAATTCACTAATTACCTACATTAATTAATAAAATTCTAAAACCTTCCAAAACTTAACTAATTCATCTTGGGTAGGTGCTTAAGTGTTCAATAACCTAAGTTCATTGAGAAAATCAAAATCCAACTCACATGTGTGAAGAGGATTATGAAATTAGTTAACTTAAACCCCATAGCTTACTTAAATATTAATTATGAGCCAAATGCATTAGGCCCTTTTCTTCTTAGGTGCATTGCTGATTTAAATTTCTTGTGTGGTTTTATGTCATATCATTGGCTCATAATTATTTGATTAAATGTACTAAGGTGGTATAGGTAAGGGGTAATTAACACACTTAATTCACATCTTTAATCAAAATAAAATAAATCTCAATCATCTAAAGATTAAACTAAAATGCCATACACATGGGGGAAATGGGTTTAGACCAACAAACATTCTTTCACATTTCCTAAATCAAACTTAAAGCAAATTCAAAAGTAAAATCACATTAAACAAATTTTGATTCACTTTAAACATTCTTATTCCATAGGATTGCCTATAGGAATTAATTAGCGTAAATGAATTTGTATTGCTTTTATAACTTTATTTCTTTCCTAGCATGCTAAATGTGTATTTCACATGAAATCTATGCATTCATATCTTTTAAAAATCAAAATTAAAATTGAAATATTTTCTTTATGTCAAATTGCATGTTTTGGCTAAAGTAGAAATATGAATGACTATTATCACTATTAAATTCAAAGTTATTTTCAAAACTTATAAATAAACTATCAAAATTGAAAGGTATGGTACTTATACTTTATTTATAAGCTTACATGTGAATATAAAAATATGTCTTATGTTTGATTCCTTTCTTTCCTCTTAACATGGATTTGAATAAGATTTGCAAAGTGCATAGTTCATTTTAAAAGAACATAGCACTTGTTTAAAATCTACTCTTATCCTCTCCATGTTATAACTTAAGAAGGTCTTTACATACATATAAATTCATAAACAAATCAAATTAAATAAACATAAACTTTGCATCTTTCTTTCTCCATTTATTTCTTTTGTACATGTTTGTATTTAAGAAAGTGGTATATTAGTCTGGACAACCCGGGTTGTGAGGCTTTAAGTAGCCCTAAGTAGGTCTTGTGCCTTACCTCTGGTGTTAACAATGGTGTACTCACTTATGCCTTTCATACATACACATGTGCATATGAATAAAGGATAAGAATAACCCTTTTCTACTTAATGAAAAATCATGCATCATAAAGCATTTCAATTTTCTTAATTAATTTCTTAGCATTCATCATAAAGTGTGTTAAAATATTTTCCTTGTATGTATAGATATGCTTAGGATTCATCCATATGCATGTTATACATGTTGGGAAAGAAATGAAATGATATGTGTTTTGATATTAATTCACTTTACTTAATCTTAAAATGCCTTTCTTTTTTTTAATAGGTTTGTTTAAAAAATCTAAACTTAGGATTAATTAAAACACATAATAAGACATTCACTAAATATCAAATATGAATCCACTTTAGAAGTTACTTAAGGTATGGAAGGAAATAGATGCTCTCTTCTCTTTTCCCTCTTTTTATAACTTAGTACTTAATTGTAAAATTCACTTAAACCAAAATAAATCACTAAATAAAAATCAACTAAATAAACTAAACAACTTGAATAAAACCACCCATCTAAGTTGAACATCTTCACACTTAGAAAATTTAAGCCTTAAAGCCATAGCTAAGCATACCACACAAACCTTTTAAAGCACACACATTAGACTAAGTCACCATTTCTAGGTTTAGGTTAGGGCGGTGCATGGTATGATGTTTGCTTTTATTTTGTGATGTATGGTTTCTAGTCAGGATGTTAGGGTGAATGTACATAGAATGAATGGTAGGGTGATCCTAGTCTAACCATTATTTTCTGTAGGGGATTGTGCTTAAGGGGCTTTGTAATAAATAAAATATAAATACTTTTGATGTACAAGTGCTTATACCCCTAAGCATAATCCAATATGCCAAGTGGACTTGGTTACCCATGTGTGGGGTGTAAAGTCTAATATACATGCTTAGAAATTGTATGATTTGTTTAGCTAATCTCTATTTTGTAGGTGTTAGTTAGATTTTCTTTTTTTCTTTTTATGTACTTTTACAATTAGGATTTTGGAATGATTGTTATGGGGATTATAATGAACATTAGTCATAAGATCTCATCTTATGTGCCATGTGAAACCTTTGGAGCAACCACATTCCAACCATCCAAAAGAAAGAATTAAAAGAAGAAAGAAGAAGAGAAGAAATAAGGAAAGAAGAAATGAAGACCCCCATAACATGAATTCATTGCTTAATTGTAATTACTTCATTTGTAATCTGGGTTCTATAAGGGGAGAGCTCGATCACCGAATTTTTTTTGGATTTGTGCGGTGGTGCCCGACCACAATGGCCTTTATTCTTTTTAGCTTTATAAAATGTTTGATATTTTGTTTAGCTTGTGCATTAAGATGATATCATTTTCTAGTTTCTTCCTTGCTTGATGTATGGCTGATGATTAGGCTCTTAGGAAAAATAAATCTTCTACCAAATTAATCAACTCAAAATTAAAATAAACAACTCATAACCTCATTTAAAGCCTAAGTTAAAATCAAGATAAAAAATTAGTAACCCTTAGTTGGATGTATTTTTTCTTTTCATGAAAAGCATATTATTTCACTCTTGAATTGGAGGGCTTCCACCTTTGCCAGAGAGAACTTGGCTTGAGAGCCATGGTGGAAACACACCTCCTTCTCTTGTTGATTTTGGCCCATAATCTTATTCTCATGCATTAGGCATATGAATCCTCTGAGTCAAATGATTGTCCAAAATAAAATAAAACATATGAAAATTTGCATTAGATTTAAGTCATTTGAAGCATGCCCTTACATGATCTAGTCTCTTTAGGTGTTTTAAGGACTTAGTCTCTTTCTAAATAAATAAGCTATCTTGCATAAACATAAGACTTTGATACATGAATTTAAAAGTAGGAGGAGTTAGTTGGCCACCCTCAGTAGTTGTAAGTCCAACAGTTGGGTATCCTCTATGGAGGTAAACAAATACCCATTTTCACCTTAGATTTAGGTGCTTTTGGCCACCAAAGCTCCTCAAATTTAGGTTCTGAGGTTGCTTCTCCCCTTTGCAGCCTATAAGTATAAATTCTCACCTCTTAGGCATTTCCATAGCCTTGTATTATTATAAGCCCTCATTAATGAAAATTCAACTCACATTAATTCAATTTCAAAAATGTAAAGCCCAACCATAGGATAGTTTGGGATGCTTACTAGGCTTCCTAGTATCTTAAGCATCCCCTACTTGTTTTCATTTGACTTCGATAAGAACTCCTTCCTCTTGATCAATCCCACTTGATCTTCTAAAAATAAACCAATCAATTGATAGTCCTATCTTTTTCAAAATCTTTGGAGACAATGATCATTTACCTTAATCAAGAGTATTCCTAAAGAATCTCATTCCTTATGATGTAATTAACTATGGAGGCTTGCCTCCATAGGGAACTTAACGAACCCGATTTAAAATAAACCCTACTTTACTTTTTTATGTAAAGTAGAGGAAGAATCTCTGGTACATAAGCAGACCCATTATCCTTAGGAGTTTTTATTTTAGGTGATTAGGACTATTGTAGGGTGGTGACTTCTATCTTTCGAGATAGTACACCTCTCCTCAATATCATACATGATCACCCTAATAAGAACATCTGCAGATCTACGTGGTGTTCAAATACAAAAAGTATATTTCTATCTTCATTTTATCCATATAGATTGACGATGGAACTTAGAAAATGAAAATATTTCACCACAAGTCGCTTATTTTTTTATCGAGACTCGAGTTAATGTGACATTCAAAATTTGTGTCATTTGAGAACTTTTATATGATAATAAGCTAACTCTCAAGTGATTTTATAGATTCCCAAACTTGATTGATGATCAAGAGTCTCCAAAAAAAGTTGCAAATTTTGGATACTTAGCAATAGCTTCTTTAAGACTATCAAAACCTCATACATTTTTGGTTTGAGGTTGGTAAGCCAAATGAATGTCCTATGATGCCTCTTTTTTGGTGTTATGAATACAAGGCCAATCGCTCGAGCCTTATAGTTTGAGGTTTGTCTTCTTGATCAATGATGCTCCATCAAATTATATCTCCAGTCACAGCTTTCTCTTTCATTAGATGATCATCATAAAGCCATCATTAATGAATTAGTGATAGGATGTCAAAAAGTCCAAGATTTTTCCCTTTTCTTTTTTTGGGGTATGTACGTAATATAAAATTATAATAAAAGTCTTCATCAATTTAAAGGACTCAATGTTGGTCTCATCATCAAGAACTTTAGCGGATCAACCTTTGAGATTAGTGTGATTCTATGAGAAAGCATGTAATGGCGAAGCTTTTAAACTATAAATATTAGTGTCAGATAATGCATCTCTATTGGAGAGTAGCGTACATCGGCTCCTACTAATCTTCGACTAATGTAATGTAGCACATTATCTTTATTTTTTTCATTGTGTTATGCAAGCAAAGCCCTGAGAGACTCCTCTAAGGCTGCGGTGTATAAGATAAGAGGTCTCCACAGGATACTCTAGAATTATTGGTATATACTTTTAATTCTCTCAAATGCTTGGCATTCCTCGTCCCATTTGAATGGGCTTCTTCTTCATTAACCATAAAAGGTTCATCTTTTGAGTTTGATATGAAATGTCAAATGAATGCAAGTTGTCCTTGTAAAGGAAATAGCAAAGGTTTCTTCGATGGAGGCATCTCGATTGCCTTGATTTGTTAGTTCAATCTCATTCCTCCATGTCAACATATCAATTTTCTTGAGGAAACACCAAAAGCACACTTGAGAGGATTCATCTTGAGATCGTACTTTATGATCCTTTCAAAAATAATCCTTAAATCTTTAAGGTGTTCTTTTCGATCAATGCTTTTAACGACAATGCCATCAATGTAGCATTCACCCTTCTGATGAATCAACTCATCGAAGATGCATGTCATGGCTCTCTGATATGTAGCTCTGGCATTCTTCAATGACGGCATGGTTGTAGTAATAAATATATAATGGGTGTTAATGATGTATGTTTCTCATCTTTAGAGCCATTTTTTATGATTATATCCATGATCCATCCATAAAGGATAACATGACATAATTGGAGGTGTTATCCACTAGCAATTCTGACACATAGAGTGAAAAATCATCTTTTGGGCATGCCTTATGCAAACTCGAATCTGACCATTCTTCTTCTTTATAGGAATGATATTGGCTATCCAATCTACACACTTATCCTCGTGAATGAAACCTTCTTTAATTATCTTTTTTGTTTTAGCGACCACTTGTTCTTCAACATCTAGCCTCATTCTTCTAGGAGCTTGTTTGACTGATATTGAATCGAAATTGATAGCTAGCTTGTGAACTACCACATCAGGCTGGCATATCAAAATATGTCAAAATGCCTTAATTCACAAGCAATTCTTTTTATTCCTTCAACTTTATCGTCATGAAGGACACTCAAAGGTTGGGGGTTCTTCTTCAGTCCAAATTAATTTCTTTCAACTCATCTATGGTAGACGTCTGACCACCATCTTCAAGTTCTTCAAGTGCCGGTTCGGCTTCTACTTCCCAATCGATTGTGAGAATGACTTCATAAAAGTCATCTTCATTTTTAATTTTAGTTTCAATCTCACTTTCGATTATTGTATATCAGGTGTTCCTTTGATGATGCTTTTGTTGGATGTATCCAAGACCCTTAGTGGTATAATTGTCACTTCTTCAAGAGGTCATTGGACTCTTTGAACTCCATAAGTTATCAAAGAAGAGAGCTCTCCATCTATCAGTTCCAACATTGATTCCAAGTTTGTGCATCATCTTTCAAATTTTTGGAGGATAGTATCTCGGCATTCTAGTGGGTATCATCTCTTCAAACTCTAAGTACTGAATAAGCCATTCATAATCATAGTGTTGACATTCCTCAGATCTATAGAATGAAGTTCCCAATCTGTTGCTCCCAGGTAGTGGAGGTACATAAAAGGTTTTTAGTTCCTCAATATTGTGAAAATCACATGATGTGCCTTCTTTGAAATATCATGGAGGAACTGGTGTAACTACGAATGAATCGTTTGATACTAATAATTAGCAACTCTTATAGAAGAGACACATTAAACTTCACTTGCATAGATGGACTCAAAATCATAATCAGAATCAGAGTAATTTATCTCATTAGCTTTTGTTGAAGGCTCACATTTCTCCTTGAGTTCAACTAGAATATCTTCTCTTGATCACTACCCAAATGAGAAACATGCCACTTTAGCATTGGTGATATGTCATAATTTTTAGAGAGATTTAATGTAGCCTTCTTTCCTCCTTTTTGCTTTTTCTCTTCTTTAGGTTGCTTTGTAGTTTTTGAAGTTGGAGCTGTAGATTGCCAAGGCTTACTTTCTTTTGAAAGAAAATACTTTGCATCCTTATAAATTTTCACCTCATGAGCGTAAATGGTGAATAGTGTCAAGAATCTTGTGTTACGCTCCATTTCTTATACTTCATACATTGATGTAGAGTAGATGGAACCATACCATATTCATGGAGCCAAAGATGGCCTAATAGAGCTTTGAATGAGGTGTCGGCATCTATCTCATGAAATTTAGCCTGGGTATAGAGTTCTCCAAACCTAAGTGGTAGAATGAAAGATTCGAGAGTCCTCTGCCCCCATGTCATTGAAGCCATGGACCATCAATTTATCTCATCCAAGGTGTTGAATGTCTAGGGACAACCCCCTAAGTGTTCTCAGACTCATAAGATTTGCTGATGAACCTGGGTTCATTAGAATTTGATTGATCATACTTCCATCACTTTCTACAGCTACATATAATGGATGACTATTTTTCGTTGTCCCGAACATAAGATCTTCAGAGAAAGTGATCATCGGGAGATCTTGAACTTGCAAAACTTGTATGTGTAGAAAATAAGCTTCAAATCTCTCGATCTTTAAAGAGCAGTATTCTCAAGGTCCCACATCAAGAGATCCATTACACACTTTCATAATTTTCAATGCATAGGATATTATAATGATTCCTCCTCAAACTTGCTTTCTTCTTGGGGTCTTTAGATGATATCTTTATTAACTTCAATATTTTGTCTTCATTTTTGATTTTGTGCTTATGGATGACCCTTTAATGGAGGTGGTAGTATCTTACCACTTCTTAGTTGCATCTTTATTTGCTCACTCTTGAAAGGTAGCTCCTCGTCACCATCTAGATGCTTTTGAGTCACTACCAAGCATCAAGTATTTGGGATGTCTTTGAAATCACTCATCCTCAAAAATATAAGTCTCTTCTTACACTTTCTTAAATGCACCATCAAGCATGACTTGATGTTATGGGCTTGAGTTCTCCTTAGCTTCTTGAATTTGCTTTACATATTACATTTTCAAAGTTGCTTGATTCCAACTATCCATGGATCACATGATTCAACCATAGAAATAACTTGACATATTTCTCAGGAGCAATTCTAATTACTATTTCCTTCTTCATTTGACTCTGATCATCCTTACATATGTGAAAGTCATGGTCATGTTGACCTCATTTTAGAATGAGCTCTCAACATCTTAGACATAGGACCTCTCTTAGACTTTCAGAGTTCCTTAGTCTTAAGACACATCTAGTGATTAGGTGAACACTCAACCTAGCCCTAGAAACTTAGAAGAGTTAGTTATAGGAACAGGTCATGCCTTATGGGTGTTAGGAAAATTTGCATACCCTTAGCTTGGACCACTCCTCACCTTCCGTCCCTCAAGTCAAACTCCAAATCATTTTTATATGATTTTTGCCAAATTTAAATCAATGTCATATGATTGAAATCCATGATTGAAACCAAATTCAAAATTTCAAATTCCAAAAATTTCCTTAGTCCATTAAATTTCCTCTTAAAGACTTATCCTAAATCATATTCAAATCAATTCAAACTCATGAGATTTTCTCATAATTCATTTATATTCTCATTTATATTCACATATATAAATTAAATAGAAATTCAAACTAAACTCAAAATTCAAAATAAATTCATAAAATTTTCTAAGTCCTTTAAATTTTCCTTCATGGACATAGCCAAAATCAAATCTAAATCAATTCAAACTCATGATATTTTCTCATAACTTATTTATATTCATTTATATTCACATATATAAATGAAGTATAAATATAAATCAATCAAATCAAATCCAAAAACTAAAAAAATTTCTTAAGTCCTTAATTTTCCTCTTAAGGATTTAGCCTAAATCATGATCAAATCAATTCAAATTCATGGGGTTTTCTCATAACTCATTTATATTCTCATTTTTATTCACATATATAAATGAAATATAATTCAAATCAATCAAACCTAAATCCAAAATTCAAATCCCTATTCCAAATCTTTTCTAAGTTTCTTAATCTTCTCTTAAGGACTTAGCCTAGACCATGAGCAAATCACTTCAAATCCTTGAAATTTTCTCATAACCCATTTATATTCTCATTTATATTCACATATATAAATAAAACATAAATTCAAATAATCAAAACCAATACCAAAAATCAAACTCAAATCCATTCAAAATTCAACCTAAGCCTTTCAAGTCAAAATCTTGAACTTAGCCAAATTAACTTCAAATCATGCCAAACTCTTGATTTTTCTTCATGATTCAATCAATCTTATAATCATGAATCCAAATATAAATACAAACTTCAATCACACCCAAAATTCCTTTCATGTTCTTCCTTTGAATATGAAATTGTCAAATGAATCAAAACCCATTTGACTTCAAACCACTTGCAAATGGATTTATATTTCAATCATAAGTCCATATACAAGTTCAATCAAACTCAAATCAAGCTTTGACCAAGCCATTTGACGCACTTAGGCTCACTTGATCCAAAGTGACCTAAAGTACCCTTATAAGCCAAATTTGAATCCTAACCAAATTGGATTGAATCAAACTCACCTATGCCTCTCATCAGGATCAACAATCATCATGAGATGATCAATTAATCAAATTGGGTCAAACCAAGTCAAACTATGGGTTGACCAAGTCAACACTTATCCAAAATGAAACCCTTAGCCAAAAATCATAGGCCAAATTGATTGAAACCATTGATCTAAGTTCATTCATGACCTATGTTTGAACTTGACCAAGTCAACATTTGAGCATAACCTAGCCCAATTGGACACTTGACCCAAGTTGACCCAACAACTTGACCTAAAGTCAAAATGTGTCAAAACTTGATTTAAGCCAAATTGATTGAAACTAATGGGTCAAGTTCATTCCAAATCACTTGAACTTGACGAGCCTCAATTGGCCAACTAGACCTAACTAGCCCAATTGACCTTGAACCCAACTTGACTAAAGGGTCATGTTGAGCCAAATTGAAACTTAACCAAAATTGATTGGAAACAAAGATGTTAATCCACTTTATATGACTAACCAAACCTACCATGACCTAGCTCAAATAGGTCAAATGGGTCAATG
Source organism: Cymbidium sinense (assembly GCA_021442155.1). Classification (NCBI taxonomy): domain Eukaryota; kingdom Viridiplantae; phylum Streptophyta; class Magnoliopsida; order Asparagales; family Orchidaceae; genus Cymbidium; species Cymbidium sinense. The sequence continues at coordinate 171,053 of JAKCPB010001021.1, forward strand.
ACCCTTTGACCTAAATGAAGTCATATGAACCAAATTCAAACTAAACCAAATTGAATCAAACCAAAGCCACCAAAATATTTCAAATGGTCATATGAACTTGACCCAACCCTTGGTTTGACCCAATTTGACTAATTGGTCAACTTGACCCAAGTTGACCCATTTTGACCTAAATGGGTCAACATAAGCCAAACCATATCAAATGAACTCCAAATCCAATGAAACTTGGCCAAACCCATTTTCTCAACACATCCCCAACATATCCAAATTCAAAATCACCAAATGACCATTCTACCCTAGGCCATAGACAAATTTTGGTCAAATCCATGGGAATTTGGTCAAGTCCTCTTCATACCTACTTGATACTCCTAATAGGTCAAGTAAACCCTATGGAGGTGGTGCACCCAACCCTATTTGGTTTGGGTCATCCCAACCACCCAAGGACAAAATGAGCACATGGCTCAAATTGGCCAGAACCATACATCCACTCAATTTGAGCACATGGGAAGTTACCACTCCACTCCTAGCCAAAGACCATGTGCAAGCTTTTAACATATCAACTTGCAGGAATTGGATCAAAATGGTAAGTGGAGCTTTAGTCCATTTATGGGGAGAATACTCCCTAGGGGAGCTCCATTGATTTGCAAACTTTCTCCACAGTCCAATTCAACCAAATTGCCCTTGCACACTCCACCAAATGGTTAAGTTAAGCTTGCCCAAGCCCTTGCCCAAGCTCCAAAGGCAAGAGGAGTGCTAGTTTGATCAAAGCCGCAAGGAAGCTAAGGAGGGGTTGGTCTATTGGGCTATCCACTCAACCTCGAGATAAAACTTTCTCCACCTTACTGACAAGCTCCTCCAAGGGAATCGAGTGCCGGTGATCACCTCCAGTGAGGTATGGTATTTTTCAATCACTAAACTCAATGTGTGTTGGTCCTTTGTGAAATAAATTTTAACGGCATGAGATTTTAATTGTTAGATGTTCTTTCCATTAGGGTTAGATGGTGTGTCAAAATTTCATCCCAATTCAAGCTCAATCGAGCTCGGATCAAGGCCTAGAACATGGATGGTCTCCATGGATCATAGGCTTTGGTAGGGATAGATCTCTGGCCATCCATCCGTGCATTTTGGATGGACGGTCGAGATTAAATATTATTTTATATTTTGATTTTGTCCATCTGAACCACAGATTAAATCCTAGCCATTCGATCCTTGATCGAATGGTGAACAGCGTGTAGTGATGTGCCACCACTACGGCGTGGCTTAAGTACCCCTCAGCACCGTAAAGCGTGCACGAGCCACCAGTGTGGCGCAATTAGATTAAGAGATTAATTAGTGTTTATTTAATTTTAATTAATCCTTTAAACTTCAAAAATTCATATCTCTCTAAAGAAAAATAAAAAAAATGAGGCAAATTGCCACTAAAATAATTTAATCTAAAATATTCTAAAATTGGTTTTAATAAATTTTGAATATTGTCTCTCTGATTTTGGATTTTATTAGAAATCCTAATTTGCTAATTACTCCCTAATTAATCTATTGATTAATCTTAAACTTATTGAGTATATTTTGGAGGATGACTTCTACCTCCCCTAATTTTCTTGGGATTTATTGGTAACTTAATTGGGAGAATTGTAAATTCATTTTCTAATTACCCCCTTTATGTAATTAAGGTTAATTAAGGGTTTGATTAGTGCTTTAATCCTTTGTTGAAGTTGATTATGGTCTATTTTCGTGAATAGGAGGCTTAGGGAATAATTTTGGGGCATTTCCCCTAAGCAATTCCTTAAACCCCCTTTTCTTTCTGAAATCCTCTCTTAATTAAAGGAAAATTCACTAATTACCCTCTTAGTTAATTTTGTAAAATTTCTAAAATTTTCCAGAACTTAATTAATCTACTTTGGGTAGATGCTTAGGTGTTCAAAGCCTAAGTTTAATTGAGAAAATCAAAACTCAACTCATATGTGTGAGGGTTGCTTTGAAATTACTAAGTTAAACCCCTTAGCTTAATTAATCATTAATCATGAGCCAAATTGCATTAGGCCCCTTTCTTCCTAGGTGCATTGCAAATTTAAATTCTTTGTGAGGTTTTATGTCATCTCATTAGCTCATAATTATTTGATTAACTATGCTAAGATGGTGTAGGTAAGGGTTAATTAACATGTTTAATTCATACCTTACCCTAATCAAAATATAAAATGAATCTAATCATCTAAAAAATTAAACAAAAATATCAAACACATGTGGGAATGGGTTAGGAACAGCAAACTCAATTCACATTTTCAAAATTAAATCAAAACAAAATCATATTAAATAAACTTTGATTTACTTTAAGCTTTCTTACTTCATAAGATTGTCTTTAGGATTTAATTAAAAGTGAATGTGCGCATTGCTTTAATTTCTTCCCACATGCTAAATATGTGTGTCATATGGTTTCATGCATTCATGCTTTTCAAAAGTCAAATTTAAAATAAAAATGTTTCCTTTATGTCAAATTGCATGTTGGTTAAAGTAAGAATATGAGTGGCTATTATCACTATTAAATTCAAATTATTTTCAAAATATATGAATCAATTATCAAAACTAAAAGTGTGTTACTTATATCTTACTTATAAATTTGCATGTGAGTAGAATATAAGGATGTGCTTAATGTAGGTTTTCCTTCTCTTCTCTTTTAGTATAGTTTTGAATGGGGTTTGGCAAAGTGTATGGTTCATTTGAAAAGAACCTAACACTTGCCTAATTTCATCCTATTCATTCCCATACTATCACATAAGAGGGATACTTATGCTTGCACATATAAATTGCATAAACAAAATAAATCAACAAACATAAATTTTTGCATTCTTTCTTTTTCCATTCATTTCTTTTGTACATATGCTTGTATTTAAGGAAAGTGGTATATTAGTCTGGACAATCCTGAGATTACGAGGCTTTAAGTAGCCCTAAGTAGGTCTTATACCTTACACCTCTGGTTATGCCTTTCATACATTCATATGTGCATGTGAAAGTTGGATAAGAAATCCCTTTGCTACTTAATGAAAATCATGCATCATAAATTTTCAAATTTTCTTAAATGAATTGCTTAGCATGCATCATAAAGTGTGTTAAACATTTCCGCTTGTACATATAGGTATGTCTAGGACTCATTCATATGCATATTATACATGTTGGAAAAGAAATGAAGTGATGTACGTTTTATGAATTTGGTTCATTTTATTTAATCTTAAAATGTCTTGCTTTTTTAATATGTTTGTTTAGAGTTCATCTAAACTTAGGATTAATTAAAACACTTAATCAAAACATTCATTAAATAAAACTAAAATATGAATCCACTTTAGAAATTACTTAGGTTAGGGAAGGAAAGAAAAGTTCTCTTCTTTCTCCCTCTCTTTACTTAATAATTAATTGTAATTCTGAACCCAATCAAACATAAAATAAAAGTCAACCCAAAATAATTAAATCACTTAAATGAAACCCTCCTCTAAGTTGAACATGCTTCACACTTAGAAAATTTTAACTTAAAGACATAGCTAAGCATACCACACAAACCTCCAAAGCACACACATTGGGCTAAGTCACCACTTCTAGCTTTGGGTTAGGGCGATGCATGATTTGATGCTTGATTTTATTTTATGATATATATTTTAGTCTAAATGTTAGGATATATGTATGTAGAATGAATGGTAGGGTGATCTTAGTCAAACCATTATCTTCTGCAGGGGATTGTGCTTGAGGGGCACTGTAATTAAAATATAAATGCTTTTATTGTGTGGGTGCTTATACCCCTAAGCATAATCCAATAGGCCAGGTGGACTTAGTCACCTATGTGTAGGGTGATAAGTCCAATATACATGCTTGGGATTTGGTGGTTTGTTTAGCTAACCTTTGTTTTGCAGGTGTTAGTTAGATTTACTTTTTCTTTTTTATGTAATTTTTGCAATTAGGATTTTGGAATGATTATTATAGGGATTAGGATGAACATTGGTCATAAGATTTCATCTTATGCACCATGTGAAACCTTTGGAGCATCCACCTTCCAACCATCCAAAAGAAGGAACCAAAGAAGAAAGAAGAAAAGAAGAAGAAAGAAGAAAAGAAGAATGAAGAAATGAGGCTTGAAGACCCCCATAACAATGAATTCCTTGCTTAATTGTATTTAATTCATTTGTAATTCGGGTTGTATAAGGTAGCTTCGGCTACCCAATTTTTTTTGGGTTTGTGTGGTGCGACCACAATGGCCTCTTATTCTTTTGTGATTGATGATTTGTTTAGCAAGTGCATTAAGTGGCATCCTTTTCTTAGTTTCTTCCTTGCTTTATGTCCGGCTGGATGTGGATTAGGATCTTAGGAAAAAAATAAATCTTCTACCAAATCTAACAACTCAAGACTAAAATAAAGAACTCATAACCTCACAAGCTTAGGCTAAAATCAAGATAAAAGAATTAGCAACCTGAGTACTTCTTTTATAACATCATGCACAAATGCATATTATTTTCACTCTTGATTGGAGGGCTTTCACCTTTGCCAGAGAAACTTGGCTTGACCTTTGAAAGTAATGGTGGAAACACACCTCCTCCCTTCTCGCTGATTTTAGCCAATAATCTCATTTCTCATGCATTAGGCATATGAATCCTATCATCTTGAGTCAAAATGATTATCCAAAAATAAAAAATAAAATAAAATGTAATGTGATTGCATTAGATTTAAGTCATTCAAAGCATACCCCTATAAGATCTAGTCTCTTTAGGAAGTGAGTTTAAGGACTTAGTCTCTTTCTAAATAAATAAGCCTAGCTATACTTTGTATAAAGCATATGACTTGCTACATGAATTTAAAAGGAGGAGTTAGTTGGGGCCACCCCAGGTTGTAAGTCCAAGAGGAAGTGATTTGTCCTCTCTTGTGGAGGAAAACCAAATACCCATTTTGCCTTAGATTTAGGTTGTGCTGACCCACCCAAGCTCCCTAGATTTAGGTTCTAAGGTTGCTTCTCCCCTTTGTGGGCCATAAGCATAAATCCTCATATCTTAGGCATTTCCTTAATCTTATGTTATAGAATCATAACTCCTAAATTTTTAATTAAAAATTCAACTCAAACATAATAAATCAATTTCAAAAATGTAAAGCCCAACCATAAGTTAGTTTGAGATGCTCGTTATGTTTCCTAGCATCATGAACATCTCCTACTCATCTTCATTTGGATTCGATAATAACTCCCTCTCTTTGATCAATCCCATTTAATCTTCCAAAATAAACTAATCGATTAATAATCATACATGTTGAAATCTTTAAAGACAGCGATCATTTACCTTAATCGAGAGTATTTCTAAGGGATCTCATTCCTTAGGATGTAATTAACTATGGGGGCAAGCCCCCATAGAACTTAACAACTCTTTAAAATAAACTTTACTTTTTTCATGTAAAGTATGGAAAGAATATTTGGTACATATCCCATTGTCCTCATTATTGAGGTGATTAGGTCCATTGTAGGGTGGTGACTTCTATCTTTCGAAATAGTACACCTCTCCTCAATGTCATACCTGATCACCCTCAATAATACCATCTGCAGATCTACATGGTGTCAAAATGCACAAAAGAGAAAGTAAATGTATATTTTCATCTTCATTTTATCTTGCATAGAGTGAAGATGGAAGTATATATCTTATTCTCTAAAGAAGGAAAAATGAAAATTTTTCACCACATCTATCTTATCGGTTGATGATACTCTTCTAGATTATTGATGATCTTTTGAGTTATAGTTCTCTTCTTGATCTTCTTTTTCTTAGCTGACTTCTTTGATTTTTAGGGTCTACATTTTGCTAACTACTCCTCGTGCTGTGACGAAGTAACCTTATCAAAATACCACTGCGAAGCTAAAATGCTTGGTTTAGGCATTTCTTTTAAATCCATTATAGGTTCAAGTGGTGATTTCCGCTTAACACTAAGGACATCTTTTAGCTGCTTTAGCATTTTTACGGTCTTCTTAGAAACTATTGTCTCTCATTGCCCTTCTTGTATTACTTTTGCTTTTGCTTTCTCTTCCATCAATGGTACTGGAGTTGATGTAACCACTCTAACATATTCTCTTTTAGGATGAACGAGGACACTATTAGACAATGTGAATTTACTCTTTTTATATTTTCTCTCTACCCAATCCTTAAAGACATAAAAATCTTCAATCGAGTGGCAAATCACCCGATAATATGGACAATATTTTGGATTATCAATTTGACCTAACTCTTCGGGTCTTTGGATTCTAGCAATTTTAATCTTGCTTTAAGCGCTTGACGGAATAACTTAACCACACTTTCCCTCTTGAAAGAGTATTCTTTATTCATTTTATCTTTTAGATATGAGGGCACTCGCTCATCATCTCTCATTGATTGTTTTGATTGGGGGTTAACTGATTGCTTTTCCCCTTCATCCATATAAGCTGGTTGTTTTCCTTTATCAGCATTATAAGTTGCTCATTTTTCACTGCTTGAGCTACAGTAGGTTGAATGAGACTATTCCTCCTTGAGTCTGAGAATTTATTCTTCTTTAACTTTTCTGAGTGACCCTCAGGTTTTGAGCGATTCAACTTTTCAAACTTTGCCACTCAGTCTAATAACTCTTGAAATATTGAGATAAAGGTCATACATAGATACGATACCATCTTATCATCGATGTTACCCATCAGTAATTGGGTTGAATGTTCCTCTTCTAGCTACAATTCATATTTCATGCTCATGTTTTGCCAACATAAAATATATTTAGTCACTGACCCGTCTTTCCTTCTTATTCTAAGGCGAATTGTAATAATCTTTTCAATTGCGGAATCTCTTGATGAAATCATTTCTAATTTAGCAAAAGTATTAACCGAGTCATTAGGCAATTCAGCGTACCATTCAAAAGTAGTTGAGGTTAAACTACTAACAAATTAGCGGAACAGTGGTGCATCATTCCCCCTTGTATTTCCATTTGTTGCCTTGAATTGTGTCAGCTGTTGTCTGAGGTTCCCAGTGTCATTGAATGTATTGAATTTAGGCACTGAATAACCCTTAGGGTATGTCACTTGATCATACTACAGCATACGACCTTTCCTTACAATTTTTTTTGCACGGTGGCAATGGCTTTGATCTTTTCATTTATAATTATTTCCAATTGAGCTATTGGAGATATATTAGCACATCTTGAGGGATGGGTTGAAAGCTATTGACTTCATTTCTTCCGGTGCATTATGTTCGAAGCTTAAAGTCAACTAGTTGATCGATGTATCGTCGAATGGTTGATAGGTGGAGTAGATGTTGGCACTACTGTCGCATTTCTCTGCATCATTTATAGCATCACATTCATTTGTGCCATCATTTGGTTCATCTTTGCATTTAATTGGATGATTTCCCTATTCTTAGCCTTCATCTGTCATTGCATTCGTTTTTGCATTTGGGCTAATGTGATAGTGTTGGCAAAGAGAGAGTTATCTTTTCTCTTTCCAGTTCTTCCTCCTCTTCATCACCTGAGGATGTGCTTGAAGCTCCTCCTTCTGTTCGCTCAAGAGCTGGTTCTTCAATATGAATAGGAGGTGCGGCTCCCGCCGTCTATGTTGATGTTGTCGTGAACTAGATGGTTCTCCAACATGTTGTACCACATACACTACTTCCACTTCCATAGTATCCTCATCATACTCTTCATCTTCTTGTAATTTGACTTCAAAATGTCACCTCTTGTGAATTTTTGGCTCTAGATTCGCGACAAATCTCTCTTCAATCGGAGGGATATGATCAAAGTCAACCTTCTTTCGTGGAGATTCAGTTGACCGGTGATGGGATTCCTTGGAATGTTCACCTAAGTGTCGACCATCCCGTGATTCATCATCATAAGATTTCTTCTTTTGAACCCATTTTTGACAGTTCCTATCATTAGAAGATTTTTGGGAGTGCGAACCAGATGTCACGCCTCTTTCTTCATTTTCAACAATTTCTCTTTGGGGCCTTCACCTCTAAGCTTGCTTGTCTTTCCATCGGGACCTTTCGAAAGCAAATTCCTTGACATATGGTATGGGTGTCACGCTTCGATACTCAGCATACAAGATTTGCTCGAATCAATCATGAGCTCTCACAACAGGTGGTAATCTACTAGATGAAACATTATCAGCTTCAATCATCACAGGCTTTTGGACTCTTCTTTTCATTAGGCCTATTTCTTTGGCAACTTTAAGCACTCGATGTACTCTAGCATAAGTTTTTTTCTTTTCTAGGGCACTGGCAGTGATCCCAAAAGATTATTTCAGCTCACTAGTAGAGCTATTCCTCTTTACCCATTCCAGGTTCTCAAATTTATTTTGGGTGGGAATACTCACTTCTAGTTCTGAGGCTAACTGCATTACAGGTTGTTCAAATAGCAATTATTGAGCTCTTAGTTCGATATTCATCCTTCTTCTCTACCTTCTTATTAATTTTTCTCCAGACGAGGAAGCTTCATGATCATACTTTCCTGATATAAAAAGTTCCATTGGTAGAGTGGTGTTTATAGGCATGATTGAGACTTTTTGCCTAACAACAATTCTCTTCATAGTTAGAGTGCCAAAATATCCCAATCTTTGAAACAAAGAAGCTCTCTTTTGTGGAGCTTCAGTAGTAACTACTTCAGTAAACTTTCTTTGTTGTAGGGGATGATGTGCACGTGCAGATGTATCCTGGATTGATGTGACATGAGCTTTAGTTGCAATTGCTAAAAAGTCCACACTACCAAATTGAATGGTATCTCCAGCATTTTCAGTATTGATGATAGCATTAGCCAGACGGATGTTAGACCCGGCAGCTTCACGCAATGTTCAAGATCCATCTATAAAATGAAAGATGGGAATCAATAATCAAATAAATATTCTACCCCATACTTTCAAAATGTAGATATAGACAAAAATAAAATAACATATTCAAAAGAAAATTTCAAGCAAATAAAATCATACTCAACAAACTATAATGTTCATTGATTTTATTTTATGACTAAATTTTAATTTTGATTACTTATGCTCCATTGCTACTATATACCAAATTTGACTAGCTAAAGATGAAAAGAGAAATATATCCCAAGTCGCCAAAAATCGCTCCAAAATTCACCACTTCGATTAAGGAGTATGATTTAAATTTTGGGGTGTAATTTTTAAAGAGATTTTGACCTCATTTTGTGAGGACTTTAGATCTGGTTCCAGGTTTCCTATAACGCAAGCACCTATAGTTAATTACCCCTCTCATTGCTGAGAGAGAACTTTTGATTAAGGCTAGATGTTAGGTCGCTAAATACGTAGCGTATAGTAGCAGCATGTGGAGTTTTGGAATTTAGAATTTAAAATTTATGAAATTCATCATTATTTACTTAAAGTGTATAGTTGGTGGAATGATGACGTACCTGATCTAGGTCCCATGATACCGTCATCCTAGACCGTTGTGATCCATAGTCTACTTAGTCAAAGGAGGTAGCCGACCCAACTTGACCAAAAGATCTTTATCAGCAACACATAGGTTACGTCGTCTAAGAAATCTTTGTATACTTGGGATGGTGTTTGTCCAAGGAGACAATCTTAAGTCCACCTTAGTTAACAAAAGGGCTTTATGTCTATCAAATATACCCAATGATTCATAACTTCAAAGGTAGCATTGGGAAATATCTGATTCGCATTGATCATATAATGGTGGCATTTAGTGGTAACCACGATCGAGGACTATAATTAACCGCATATGTGCTCGGCCAAACCACATGGACAGAGGACACAAGCCACGTCCTTACTAGCATTAGATTATTTGAGTTTGGATATAGTGGTTTATTTGACTTGGCATTAGCTCCTTTGCCAGCTAGAGTTTTCTTAATCTGTCATCCCCAACAAGTGATGGTGGATGGGTGAATGAGTTGTTTGCTTTAAATATTTAAATAATAAATTTCATTTATTTCAAATGTTTTCTTAGTAGAAATTTAATTTTTAAGAAGAATTAATTTATAGCTCAAATATTTTTTTAATGATAATATTCCCTCCGGTTGAGATTTTCAGTCAACGCGACCATCATCGGGGTAGACGTTGTCAACTCTACTTATTTGCTAATAGAGAATCAGGTCTATAACTTATGTGTAATTTAAACTCTTTAGAAAATTGATATCATAATAGACCTTATCAACTCTATTGTAAATATAGAGGATTGGGTCTTATGATTTAATGTAATTTAAGTTCATTTAGAAGTTTATCAGTTAGCAGACCCTGTCAACACTATTTCACGCATAAAGGATTAGGCTTACCGTGATCATATTCTATGGGGTTGAATATTTATCCTATGAACTTAAAAAATATATGAATACATTCATTAACTTGTATGCATATAATCATAAATGTTTGAATTTATTTCATCATTCTTCTCCTTTATTTTTAAACCCTCGCAGCACCCTCAAACACTTGAATCTAAATGTTCAATACTGTGTCGGGGCCCATGTGGGTATTTGATAATTTAGATTATTTTTTTTTTATTTTGAGATCAATTTCATATTTATTTAATCTCAACTTAGCCTATGCAGCCTTTTTAGAAATTAAAATTTGCACTTTAAATCTATGTCGAAGAGCATGCAGATATTTATGACTTAGACAATTACACATAATTAATGAAATCATTGGTTTTGAAAATCATAATTAGAATAAAATTTCTTTTATTTTGGATTGAAGAAAGCTCCTTCATTCATGCATATAAATAGAATGTATTCACTTCTTCTAAATTCGTTGTTTTCATTTGCCTTAATTTTCTCATAGAGATTCTGCAAGTTCAATTGCATTTCAGGCAAGATTTAATATTTTTATTTATCACTTATACTTCAATTTCCCTTTGAGTTTTGATTCAAGCTTGTTTATATAAGTCATGGTGTTTTAAAAAATTTTCATTTAAATTTTATTAAGTCTCAATTTGGACAAAATCCAGGTATTTCGCATCATCCCATAGCTACTCTATTTTGGCTTATTCTACTAATGAGCGTGGTGGTGTCTTCACATAGCCATATCTTCATATCCACTAAGCTCTATTAAGTATTATCGGGGTCTCATTTGATAGGTTTTGACATTTTGATGCTAATGACATGATCAATTTTACAAACGGATGTCGTTTGGGCATCATCGCGGCTTCCCGACCTTGGTATGCACGTATGTGCATCGATGGATTTCCTTCTTGATTGGTTGTCCACCGAATTGTGCAATATGTATATTATGATCAATTTTGACATTCTGAATGTGATGATGAAGCCGGTTCATCGATCGAAGATCATTTCGACTAGTTTCAGGGACATCGAGTGTATTTTAGCTTCAATTTATGTGTCGTTGCATCCGAAGTCCGTCAAATTCGGCTAATGAGCTTGACTTGATTGATGGAGCATACATGTAGGTCAACAAAAATAATCACAACTTAATGTAAAATAAGCATAAATATATAATTTAAAATACATAAAATTTATTAATTTTTATATGCTTATCATACATACTAATGACCAGTTATCTTGCTAAAAAGCTCGGACTAAAATAAGTTGATACTCACTCAACCAACCAACTTGTCATGGAGTTATGTCCAAATCTACTTACTGGGCAACCCGAAACCTAAGTCAAACTAGGTATAGCCCCTACTAAGAAATTTGCCACCTTATTAAGGAGATCTCACCACCACCCGTTAAGCAAACTCACCTGATTTACATGACCATAGGTAATTGATTGAACAACTCGAACGAGCTATTCTCCTAAGGTACAACATGTTAAGGATCATCTAGTGAATTTTCCCTCCATTCAAGACTTGATGAATTGATTTGTATGGAAGGTCACATCAACAAGTGGCGCACCAGCAACTGCCATACTATCCTTGTACACATATTTGTATTAGAGTAGTTTATAGAGTTTATATATTTCTTTGTATTATTTATTTATATATGTGATGTACCAGTGGACTTTAAAAATTCACCACCGACCTCTTAATTAAGAGGGTAGAATTAAAATGTCTATTAAACTTTCAGAAGGCAGATGAAATAGTAGATAAGACACTACCCAGAGATTTCGCTCTCATTTTGTGAGGACTTTAAATCTGGTTCCAAGTTTCCTATATGGCAAGCACTTATAGCTAATTACCCCTCCCAATACTTAAAGAGAACTCTTGATTAAAGCTAGTCGTTAGATCATTAAATGTATACCATATAGTAGCAGCATGTGGAGTTTAAAATTTGGGATTTAGAATTTATGAAATTCATTATTTCAACTTAAAGCGGATGGTTGGTGGAATGATGATGCGCCCGATCAAGATCTCATGGTTCTGTCATCCCGGGCTATCATGGTCCCTAGTCTACTTAATCTAAGGAGGTAGTTGACCCAACCTGATCGAAGGCTCCTTATTAGCAGCCATGGGTTGCGTCATCCAAGAAAATCTTGTAGACTTAGAGTGATGTTTGTCTAAGGAGACTTTAATTCTAAGCAGCTAATAGAGGGCTTTTGTCCATCAAGTATACCCTATGATTCAAAACACAAAAAGCCATTGGGGAAGCATATACGATTGATATAATATAATAGTGTCATTTGATGGCGACCACTTGAGGACTCTTCATCATCATATGTGGAGCCTACTGGATCCGTCATGCAGTTAGAGGATACGGGTCACATCCTTACTAGCATGAGATTGATTGAGAGTGAATATAATTATGTACTTGATTTGACATTAGCTCCTTTGTGAGCTAGAGTTTTCTTAATTTGTCACCTATAATAAATAATTATGGAAGGTGGTTGGATTTTAGTTTTAAGTTTTTTAACTTGATGAATTTCATTTAATCATTTTAAACTTAATAATTCATCAAATTTCTCATTTGGATTGATATGTAACTTATATTAATTTGATTTGAAATAACAATCACATTTTGATGAAAGTATCCCCTCTAGTTGAAATCTTCATTCAACACAGCCATCCTCGGGGTACATATATTATTTTACTGTTATAAATCTTGTCGACTCTATTAATTTAATAATAGAGTATTAGATCTACTATCATATGATAGAATTAGCTTCTCAGATATTTTATTAAGTTGAAATATTATAATTTTATTTTTTTATTTTTAGGTTTTGTTAACCTAGACTCAGTCCTAAGACCCAGCCGAGAATCAACCAGCGTAGTATCCTCAGATACTAAATTTAGGCATTTAACTTAGTGTGGGGGCCCATGCAGGTGTACTTAAGAATGCTTGCATAATTTTAAGGTATTTAATTTAAGTTTTAATCATGCCTTATGATATGTGCAAAACTCATCACATTAAGTTTTATGCATGTATTTTAATTCCATAAATTTAAGCATGTGATTGCCTTATAATGTGTGCACTGCTTGTTCCATTTAAAGATTTATACTTATTTTCATGCATTTTATTATCATGAATTCAAATGCACTGCCACTTCAAAATGATTTATTAATATCTTCTGTTCGCTTGTATGATGTGTTGTGAATCTGATACTCTATATTGTAAGTTTCATTCATATTCAGCTTCAACTCTTTTGAATATTTCATTGCACAATGGATATCTTATTCATTCAAGTATTTTGCTTGCATTAAAAATACATTTAATTTGTTGTAGATTATTGTCAATCATATGATTGTAAGCTCAATTTGTCTCAATAGCTTAGTACATTGTACTTAGTTTGATTATTGATCTTATTACTCATTTAATATTCAAATATTATTCCTTAACTATTCCAATTTTATTAATTATTAATCTCTATTTTGATGAAATTTTAGTAGCCTCTCAGCTTCGTCCGTAGAGTGCTTGAGAATAGAGCATCCTACCATACTTAAGAAAGCATGCATAGT
>JAKCPB010001022.1:0-50858 GCA_021442155.1 Cymbidium sinense
CCATAATAAATAAAACTAAACCAAAACCTAAAATAAACTAAACCTAAACTAAATTAAATAAAATAAAATAAACTAAAATAAGTTTAAACCTAAACTAAAAAAATAAACCTAAAATAAACCTAAAATAAAACCTAAAACCTAAACCTAAAAAAAATAAAATAAAAATATACCTAAACCTAAAAATAAAAAAAAACTTAAACCTAAAAAATAAAATAAAAAAATTGAACTAAAAATAAACCTAAACCTAAAAAATAAACTAAAATTAAAAACATAAACTAAAATAAATAAACCTAAAATAAATAAACTAAACTAAATAAAATTAAAAAATATAGTAAACTAAATAAACTAAATAAGCATGAACCTACTAGTTTACTTAATTTAAAAAAAATTCATAAACCCTAAATCCTAAACCCTTAAACCCTAAACATTCTACCATAAACCTACAACCCTAAACCCAAAATCCTAAAAAACCCTAACACTAAACCCTAAATCGTAAAAGCATAAACCCTAATAACCTAAACCCTAAATCGTAAACCCTAAAACCTAAACCATAAAACCTAAACCCTAAACCCTAAACCCTAAACCCTAACCCTAAACCCTAAACCTTAAACCCCCAACCCTAAACCTAAACATAAAGTAATTAAATACATTAAAAAATAAACCTAAACCCGAAAACCTAATAAACCTAAACTCTAAGAATGGGCAAATACATAAACATCATCTTCAACCATAAACCTATGGAAAGGCAGATCATGGTTAAATGGTGGTGGAGAATCTGAGGTAAATGGAGGTGGTGTCTAATAAAGGCGAGGAGCATGAGGTGGTGGTGGAGAGAGATGTGGATATGATGGTGGACCCGCTACAGAGGCCTGGTTATGGTTGGAACTTGATAAATGGAAGAACGGATGATCCGATCTGCTACTTAGGGAATTGTGACTTTACAGTAGAGACGGTTCTAGTTATCATGGTTTTTGATTTGCTTTATGCATGCTCATTTTTTATTTATGTCATCATTAATATCTTCGAAAACTTGGTATGTTACTTGGTTGATGAAATCAAAAAGAAGAAAGGTTGAATCTGAATTTATTCTCTATTAAAAAAAACCAAAAACCTTAAACCTTAAACTAAAACCTGAACCCTAAAACTAAAACCTAAACCCTAAAACCTAAACCCTAAACCCAAAAAACCCTAAACCCTAAAAAGCTAAAACCTAAACCTAAACTAAATAAACCTAAATAGAAAATAAATATAAAACATAAACCAAAAAATAAAAATAAAATAAAAATAAAAAATAATCTAAACTAAAACCTAAACCTAAACCTAAAAAAGTAAATAAAAAAATAAAACTAAACTAAAATTAAATAAATAAAACCTAAACTAAACTAAAAAATAAAACCTAAATAAAATAAAACTAAACCTAATTCAAAATAATAAACCTAAATAAAATAAAATAAAACTAAGTAAAACTTAAACTTAAAAATAAACCTAAAATAAATAAAAAATAAAGCCTAAACCTAAACTAAAAAAAAAATCTATAAATAAAAAATAAAATAAACCTAAACATAAAGTAAAATAAACTAAACTAAAATATAAAACCTAAACCTAACCTAAAATAAATTAAACATAAACCTAAACCTAAACTCCAAATAAAATAAAATAAACTAAAAATAAACCCAAGCTTAAAAATAAAAAATAAAATTAAACCTAAAAAATAAAATAAAAAGAAAACTAAACTAAAAAAATAAACCTAAACTTAAAAAAAATTAAAATAAAAAACATAACTAAAATACATAAAACTAAAATAAATAAACTAAACTAAATAAAAGTAAAAAAAAATAAACCTAAATAAAAAAATAAATTAACTAAAATAAATAAAATAAACTAAATAAATCTAAACCTAAATTACTTAATTTAAAACCCTAACCCTAAATAAACCAAAAAATAACCTAAACCCTAAACCCTAAAACATAAAACAACCTAAACCTAAACCCTAAACCCAAAACCCTAAAACCTAAAAAAGATAAACCTAAACTAAATAAAACTTAAAAAATAATTTATAAAAAAAATAACCTAAAAAAATATAATATAAATTAAATAAAAAAATTAAACTAAAACCTAAACCTAAACATAAAAATAAAAATAAACTAAAAGAAAATAAATAAAAACCTAAACTAAACTAACTAAAATAAACAAACCTAAATAAAACTTATATAAATAAAATTAAACCAAAATTAAAATAAAAAATAAAATAAAATAAAACTAAATAAAACCTAAAATCTAAATTATAAACCTAAACTAAATAAACTAAATACTAAATAACTAAATAAACCCTAAACTAAACCCTAAATAAATGCTAAACTAAAATAACTAAATAAAACTAAAACCCTAAACTATAAAAAAAAACCCTAAACCTAAACCCTAAACTTAAAAAACCTAAATAAAACCTAAACTAACTAAACTAAAACCTAAACTCCTAAACCTAAAATAAACCTAAATACTAAACCCTAAACCTAAAATAAAACTAAAATAAACCTAAACCTAAAATAAAACCCCTAAACTAAAACCCTAAAAAAATTAAACCTAAACCTAAATAAAAACCCTAAACCCTAAAATAACTCTAAACCCTAAACCTAAAAAACCCTCCACCCTAAACCTAAAAAACCCTAAACCTAAACTAACCCTAACTAAACCCTAAACCTAAAACCCTAAAACCCTAAACCTAAACCTAAACTAAAACCTAAAACCTAAACTAAATAAACTAAATAATAAATAAATAAATAAATAAAATAAAATAAAAAAATTTAAACTAAAACCTAAACATAAACCTAAAAAAAATAAACTAAAATAAAATAAATAAAAACTAAAAACTAAAAAAATAATAAATAAAATAAAACACCTAAATAAAAAAAATAAATAAAAAAAAATAAAATAAACCTAAAAATAAACTAAAATAAAATAAATAAAACTTAAACCTAAAAAAAACCTAAAATAAACTAAAAAATAAATAGAAAATAAAACCTAAACCCAAAAAAAACCTACACTATAATAAAATAAAAAAAATATAAATAAATAAACATAAACTAAAATAAAATAAATAAAACCTAAACCTAAACCTTAAATAAACTAAACCTAAAAATAAAAATAAACTAAATAAAATAAAATAAACTAAAAATAAACCTAAACCTAAACTAAAAAAATAAAACCTAAAAATAAACCAAAAATAAAAACCTAAAACATAACCTAAAAATAAAACCTAAACCAAAAAAATAAAATAAAAAATAAAAAACTAAATAATAAACCTAACCTTAAAAAATAAACTAAAAATAAAAAACCTAAACAAAATAAATAAAACTATAATAAATAAACTAAAATAAATAAATAAAATAAACCTAAGTAAAAAACAAAAAAATAAAATAAACTTAAATAAATAAAAAATAAACCAAATACACTTAAACTACTTTTTTAATTTTAAAAAAAACCTAAACCTATCTAAACCCTAAACCTAAACCCTAAAAAACCCTAAACCCTAAACCTTAAACCCTAAACCCTAAACTTAAACCCTAAACTCTAAAACCCTAAACCCTAAACCTTAAAACTAAATCTAAACCCTAAAACCTACAACCCTAAACCCTAAACCCTAAACCCTAAACCCTAAACCTAAACTAAACCCTAAACCCAAAGAATAAAACCTAAGGAATAAACACTCCAACTAGCATCTAAATTTATCATTAGAGCCAAACTAAAAGCAAACTATCAAGAATCTAGGTGGTGGATATGGAGGTTGGTGGAAATGGTGGTTATAGTGACCTTAAACTTTTGGAGAGTTATATGATATCCCACTAGAGACTTGGTTATAAATTGAGAAATAAATGACCATCTAAATCATTGCTTATGAAATAATGTCTTTATAATGAGATGGTCCTACTTATTTAGTATTTTCTCTATGTTTTTTATCTATGTAATATTTCTTAGAAAATATGCTACTTGGTTAATAAATCAAAGAAGAAATGAATATGAATTCTTTTTGTATCAAAAAAACTTAAACCCTAAACCCTAAACTAAAATAAATCCTAAACTAAAAAAATAAATAAATAACATTAAACCTAAAAAAATCAAACAATAAATAAAAAACCATAAATAAATTAAATCTAAAAAACCCTAAACTAAAAAATTAAACTTAAATCTAAATACTAAACCTACAACCCTAAATTAAATCTAAATAAACCCTAAAAATAAAATATAAAAATAAGTCTAAATAATTAAACCTAACCCTAAATTGAAATAAACCCTAAATTGTTTAAAGATGTTATATAGTAGATCTAAAGAATGACCTAATAATATAATTATGGTATAAAGAAAATGCCTTCAAGAGATTTTTTGACATTAGGATTTAATATTAAATAATACATTATATTATATAATACCATATAAGAATATAAATAAAGGCCATATATTGAGAATGTGATGTGTTTTTTATGTTATAAGATTTTGAAATGTTTTAGTATGTTATTGTATTATGTATGTTTCATATTAATAAAATCATAAAAATAAATTTAAATTTGTTAAATTTGAAGTGGAAATTCATTGTAGTACCAAAGGTGTATGTAGAGTATAAAAAAGTAAGATTTTATGTAAAATAAATATTACAATACATATAAAATCATATATAGAATATATTATTTACTTTTAAATTCTTTTAGTATTTATTCATAATGTTACACTAGAATTATTTATAAAAAATGTTGATTTAGAATTTAAAGGTTGAATAAGCCAAATTCTAAATAAGTAGAGCAACATATAATTATTTCAATTTAAAAATGTAAATACAACAAAAAAACAAATAGTTTTCATTTTTAGACTAATTTAATGTTTCATATCTTAAGATAATGATATGCATATAATAAAATATATATGTTATATAAATATAACATCATCATAACATATAATATGTATGTTAATATAAAATATTGTTTAGCATATTTTAGTATATACATGATATAATAGAGTTTGTACCAGTATAATCATGAAAATGATTATAGGTTGAGATGATGGATTTGAAAATAAGGTGTTTTGGGGAACATATAGGTGTGTCATTTAATCAAAAAGAATGGAATTTGCATCCAATAAATGTTCATTTTCAAACAAATTTTATAATTTTTTTATAAAGTGATTCATTTTAAGGTATAATGTGAGATAATATATTATATGAAAGATACTAAAATATAATCTACATAACAATATAACTAATTATATATGAATGTGGTGGTGTGTTATTAAATGTCATTAGAGATCAAGTATATGAACCATCCACTAGGGACGCAGGTTCGGGCTATCCGCTAGGGATTGGGATTTGAGTTTGATTTCATAGATTTATTTGGGGATGTATCTGCTAGGAATAAGAGTTTGGTTGGATTTCTTTGATTTAGACTCTATTATGGATGTTAGTTTAATATGGCTCCACTAGGGAGGTTAGTTTTTGAATTTGATTTATTTGTTTGACTTGTTTATATATAATTTGGGGCTCCACTAGGGAAAATCAAATTGGGTTTAATTTAACTGAAGCAATATAACAACCTCGCGATGAACCCACCGAAGGGGCTATATCAACTTTGACTTACCTCATGTTTACAAATCCAAAGGGATAGTCTACCAACTATGATGTAGAGCTAGCTAACCTAAGGGATTGCCTTTCGGTGTGCAACGGCTGTGCTTGGAAAAAGGTGTAGTAGACTTACATCTTCCAAAGTTATAAGCAACGGGTGACTATAATGAATAAATCAAACCCGACTAGAACTATTAAATTAATGATGTTGGACTTATGTCAACTCAAAAGTAGTTAGATTAATTTTATCTTAATTTCATGTGATTTGATATGGTTTGTTTGGTTTAGTTTGATTTCAAATTGAGGGCATATAAGGGATGTGAGCTAGGTCAAGTTTGAATTTAATTTATGGACCATGTCAGATGGACTCATGAGAAGCTATATTAACTTGTCCTATCTCTGATTTACAAATCCAAAGGATAGTCTAGGCTATGGGGTAGAGCCAACCAACCTAAGGGGTTTCTTTGGTGCAATGAGAAGTAGGAAGAGGCATAGAATTACATCTTCTAAAGCAAGGAAAAATCGCTATGGTGACATGTTGGTAGCACAACAAATCAAACTCAACATAGGGGTGACTATTGAGTGAATGTCATTAGGGACTTATATCTACTCAAGAGTAGTCGATGATTCTATAGAGTTTTACCGAAGCCTAAATATAGGATGCCTGGGAAAAGTAGGGTGTCCTCCTAATCCACAAGTGAATATATATTTTGTTTATATGTTTGTGTGGGTCCTGTTGGTGTACGAGGGACCACACTGAAAAGGGCTATGTCGGCCTTGACCTATCTCAAATTTACTAGACCAATCGAAGAATCTGCATATTTATAAGATAGATTCTCCAACCATAGGGGTGGTTACTAAGAAAGGGAACTCCCAACTGATAGTAACCTGTAGTGTCTAAATGGGGTAAATGATGTGAACCAAATATAGTGCCCATAGGGAGAGGTGTTGCTAGGGCATTATCCTAAGCTCTAAAAGAAAGCCAATAGGTGTACGGCTAACACAAGGAGAAAGTGAAAACTTACCATGAGTGGTGTATCCTAAGGTGCTAGAACCAACCAACCTAAGGTGTATCCATCAATGAGTGGTGTATCTATCAACATAGTGAGAACCAACCAACCAAAGGTGCCCGTCGTGCAATGATCAACTGGAAAGAAAGCATGTAGGCTTACAACTTTTCAAGTAACTAATCATGGGATAGTCTTCAGTGGGATTTTGAGTGACTACTAGAAGGGGCTCAAGGAAAGACTGACCTAAACTTAAAGCTGAGGGAAGGAGCTACTAGGGGACTTATCCTAAACCTCAAATATACTTGACCCAATTAGTTGACAAAGGCTAATCCAAGAAAAAAGCATAGGAAATTCACATCCTCTTAAATAACAAGGTAGCTTAGCCAAATAAGGCTTACCAAACTAACGAGGTGCTCGTCGGTGTGCAATGGCCAAGTAAGGAAGGAAACCGTAACATACTTACATCCTCCAAAGCAAGAAAATGAATGGGTGACACACTATGGTAGCATGTCACCAAAGAACTGAGTAAGTGTCATTGGGGCATTATCTCAACTTAGAGTAGCCCGAGAAAAAGATATGTGTTTATTTTATATGTTTGTGTATTTTATGTTTGTATTGATGAAGGATAGATGCACTTTGGTTCTTTACACCTACCCTAAACACATCATGGAATTCACAAACAAGAATACTTTCAACATGGAAGAGATTGAATTCAAAATGGAATTTTCATTGATGATAATTATTTTCAAACATGATTTATAATATTTCTTTAAGTAGAGCTTGATTGGAAGCATTAAACGCTCTCCTTATGATTAATAAGCGATAAGATCCTCCTTTAGGCCTTTATCTATTGAAAAGGGCCTTCCCAAGTGGTTCAAACTTGCCTCCCATCTTATGATGGGCAACAACCAGCCTCCTTAGAACAAAAAAATAAGCTCTCCTACTTGAAAAGCTCTAGGATAGACCAACTTGTTGTGAGCTTGAATTATTTTATCTTTGTACAACTTTTTGCATGCTCGTCTCTCCAAACCTTTGAGCTCTTTTAATTGCAACTTGGTGTTCTACTTTGTTATGATCTTGCTATGCACAACTATCCTAAGTGATGGGAGTTTGACTTCTAATAGTAGAATGGATTCAAACACATACACTAAGGAGAAAGGAGTAGACTGTGTTGGAGTTCTATTTGTGGTGTGGTAGGCCCACAAGGCTTTAACTAACTGCTCATGCCACTTTTGCTTATTATTGTTGAGTGTCTTCTTTAGTATTTGGATGAGAGTTTTATTGAAGGCTTTTGCTAAGCCATTTTCCCTTGGGTAGTTGATGGTAGATTATCTCCAATCTATGTTGTGTCTCCAGCAAAGTTGTTGATCTTGCTCTTTAATGCAATAACATTATCAAATATAATTCATGCATATAACCTATATATATGGTTCTAAAAAACTAGAGCACATGCTTAGAGTGACCTCTCTAGCGAGAATCACCTTTGCCCATTTGGAAAAGTAGTTGTAGTAGATGATGAATGACCCTTAAAGGAGGATCAATTGGACCCACTATGATGGTACCCCAACACTCAAATGGCCATGAGGCCAATGTAGGATGTAAAATGTTGGGTGGTTGGTGTAGTGCCACATCGTGTATTTCACATTGGTGGCATCACCTCGTTGTATCCATGCAATCTTTGATCATTGATAGCCAGTAGTATCCTACTCTCTTGATCTTAGCTTTCATCATCAGACCAGATTGGTTAGCTCCACATAATCTTGAGTGTACCTCGGTCATGATCTTATGAGCTTCGCGCTTGTCTAAATAACATAACCACATATGATCGAAAGACCACCGATATAAGACACCATCCACAAGCATGTAGGAAAGTGCTCTCTGCTTTAGCTGATGGGCTTGGGATTTCTCTTGAGGTAGTTTGCCTTTAGTTAGGTAATCCATGAATGGTTGCCTCAATCTAACTCCTTCATCCTTCTTGGCAATGGCAACCTCCCCTTCAAGAGACTTTTGATGAGTTTAATATCAATAAGGGATAAGACTTATCTATTTTGGACCTTTATTGATATGGACTCATCCTCATATCCAACTCTTTGGCTTGGCTAAAGCATATGATGTTCTCTCCTCGAGGAATCTTATAAATGGTAACCTCAGGATTTGGGCCAACAACTCCATGGTGTACTTGTGGTAGTGATGGAGCTTGGGCTTTATAACCTTATAGGACCCAGATTTGGTTGATAACTAGGCGAGAATCCCAAGATGTTGATGTTCTAGATGCTTAGAGTAATAGCTAACTCAGACCATAATGAGCCTCATATTTAGCTTCATTATTTGCAAGGATTGGATAGATGATATGAGAATCACATCATTAGTTGAGTTAAGAGAACTATTCCTACCCCCCTTTCTGGAATAGTAGATTATGGTTCTTCTCCTCTTTGAGAAAGACCATCAAGTATATCTCCTAGTGAATGCTAGTATCCCCTAAGTTCATGATTTGTTCATGAGATCATCACTAAGTAGAGTCAAAGAAGTGGTGTCTTTGCTAAGAATCCTAGCTTATCCTTTCACGCATGGAGGGTATGAAGGTAATGTCAAACTATGAGAGGATCATGGACCATCATGCAACCATCCATAGCATTGGCGGTTATGAGATACTAGTGGATTGATCCTAGAGATTAAGTTCACCTTATGAGGAAGCATGTAGTGTTGCGCTTTTGGGATGCAAAAGATTAAAGCTAGGCAATGCTTCTAAATGGGTGGATAATTAGCCTCAAGGATTAGATGATGGTTGAGGTAGTATAGTGCATTTTTTCCCTTCATCATTGGTTTGGGCCAACAAAGCACCAAGGAGTCATAATGTAGTAGTGTAAAGTATGGCTTGCGAGATAGAGTAGAACGGTGATGTCATCAATGCTTGATGTCTTCAAAGGCATGCTCACACTATCATCCCACTTGAACTTGGCATCCTTTTGACAAGTGTTGAGAATGGATGACATCTTCGATAGGTTGGATATAAAGCATCTTAGATATGCCAACACCCTTGGAATGATAGTTGAGTTAAACTTTTAGGGGTGGCATTTCTAATATTGCTTGATGATCTTCTGATCAATTTGATTCCTGTATTGGACAACAACAAACCCAAGAATTTCCCAAAGCTACTCCAAATGCACACTTTGGGGTTCATTTTGAGGTTAAATTTATTAACTATTTGAAAACTACTCTCAAGTCAAAGAGATGGTCTTCCTTTTCTCTACTTTTGACCATGAGATCATCATATAACTCAACTGATGATGAATGAGTTCATCAAGATTGAGTCATAGCCAGTATGTAGCACCCATTTTAAGGGAAAGGCATGACCTTATAGCAATAGATTCATGGGGTTCTAAAAGCTGTTTCTTTCATCTTGGGTTATATTTGGTTATATATCTAGATGAGCCATCCATGAAAGAAGACTACATGAGATGAGGCAATGTCACCATCGCTAGATTGGTAGTGGAAATTCATCTTTTGGACATGCCTTATTTAAATCTAAAAAATTGATGCATATTATGAATTTGGCCATTTTTTTTCTTAATTGAGATGATGTTGGTTGTAGGTATGTAGCATCTAGGGTTGATGGTAGGCTCTTTTTGCTAATGGACTACTACGTTAGGAGCCAATCTAGGCATCTCTTCATAACTCCATGCAAAAATAGTCCTTAAACTCATGAATAGCTAACTAAGTCATTGGTTTCAATTTCATTCAACAAAGAACGATGTATGTTGGGCATGGATCTTCTTAGTTCTAAGTTGATTTCCTTGAGCTCATCGATGGTTGACTTGATCTCTTCTTCAAACTCTAGTGGTGCATCTTTGACTTCATCTAGATCATCTGAAGTTTCTAAACCTCTCATATGAGTTAATGTGATTTGAAAAGAACTATCATATTCCAAATGATTGGTGATGACTAATAATAATCATCATCGACTAGACCCAATCAATCCTAGTATCGATTGAGAGAAACTTTTGCATTTGTTCTTCCATATTCTTTCAAAGTAGTCGACTTATGCTTTGACCAAGTATGGGATTAACCCTTTCTTTGCTAAATTATGAACACAAGGCAAGTACCAATCAAAAGGTAATTCTATTAAATCTTTATATGAATCATCCTCAAGTTCTACATCAACTTCTTGACTTGAGGATGATGCTCCCAGAAAGAACCTCTAAGTCTTCACACCTGTGGATGACTTAGGGGCTTCCTTAACTACCAAACCACTTTTTGAGAGGAAAGTGGGGTTAGAGCTAAGGTTCCCAACCAATGCCTAACTATTTCACATATAGACTTGGATACACTTATGCTTTGCTTTGGAGCGGTCTTCATCACTATGGCTCAAGTGTCACCTCAAGGAATCTACTATTGAGAAGAGGCTGGTGTGCTAACCATATAAGACTCATCCTATGAACTAGATTCTAAGTCTATATGGATAGTGTGTACTCTGGTATGGGACATATCTTATTGGTGGCCAATAAGGAGGTTTTCCACCCTTGGAGCCTCTAAACTAGCCTCTTCCTCTGGTGGAGGTTAGGTCATCCTACCCATATGTTGAATGGAGTAAAGAACTATGGGTGGAATCTAATGTCGCTCCACTTCCTCCTCAAGTCTATTTTTCCCTTTTATTTTCTTTTTCATTTTCTCTTTTCTTTTCTTTTCTTTTCTCTTTCTTTTCTTTTCTTTTTTTCTTTTATTTTTAAACTTTGGCCAAGTTCACAAGAATAGACTTGTTGATTTTGAGGGAGGTAGTAGGCATCCTCATATATGCCAACCTTGAACTATAAATGGCTTGAGATCTCCTTTGACATGACGATCCCACCTCTCAAACTTCATACTGATGTAGAGAGGATGGAACTATATTGTTCTCATGTATCCATGGTCTCCCAAGCAAAGCATTGAAAGATGTATCGGTTTATAATGTGAAACTTGGCTTCTTCTTCAATCATCTATCTCCAAGGGCAACACTATGGAGCCTAAGGCTTGACCTCACTTTTGGAGTGTGATTCAATCTTCCCATCTTAGACTTAGGAGTCTTCTAGACACTAAGACTTCCCTAGTCATAAGACACTTCTAATAATTAGGTAAACACTTAAGTTAAGCCTAAAGACTTAGAAGGGTTAACCATAGGATTAGGTTATGCCTTAGGGATTAGGATAATCCACCTACCCTACAACCCAAATCCAATCCATGTTCACCTTCTCAAACCAAACCTCAAGTTCAATTCAAACATCAAATTCAAATCCAAATCCAAACCCAAATTCCAAAACCAAATGATTGAAGCCCATGATCAAATCCAAACTTGAAACCCTTCCTAAGCCATATGACCTATCCATGGACTTAGCAAATCTTAATCCAAATCAATCCAAAATCAATTGATTTTCTCATAATCAATTTATATCTTCAATCATCTTCCTAAATATAAATCAAATCTACATTCAAATGATCAAAACTAAATCAAATCAAATTAAATCAAAACCCTTCTAAGCCATATGACCTATCCCATGGACTTAGCAAATCTTAATCCAAATCAAGTCAAACTCAATTGATTTTCTCACAAATCAATCATATTTTCAATCATCTTCACAAATTTAAATGAAATATACATTTAAATCATCAAAACTAAATCAAATCAAACAAACCCACTCAACTCCATGGACTTAGCCAAATTCTTCATTCCAAAACCAAATTCAATTGATTTTCTCATGAATCAATCATACCTTCAATCATATTCACAAATATAAATGAAATCTACAATCATCAAGCCAAACCAAAATCAACCCAAGTCAAACCCAACTTAACCCTTTTGACTTGAAATGTTCAAATGAACCAAAACCCATTTGAACCCAAATTAATTGAATTGAATTTATATTTCAATCCCAAATCCATATATAAACTCAACTAAATCAAACTCAACCCAAAATCAAACTAAACCCAATTGGTCCACTTGACCCAAAGTGGCCAATTTGACCTATTACCAAGTTCTAATCCTACCCAAATTGGATTGCCCATCAAAACCTCCCATCATGATTGTTGATCACCCTAGGTTGATCAATTGTCAAATTAGGTCAAACCAAGTCAACTTGGTCATTTGACCAAGTCAACCCTTAACCCATATGAACCCAAACTAACAAATTGCCTAAGCCAAATCCCATGAAACTAATGATTCATACCAAATCAAAATCAATATTTGAATATGACTTGACCTTCAATTGAGTCAAACCAAACCCAATTGGCACTCTTGACCCAAGTTGACCCAAATTGACCTAAAAGACCAAATTGGGTCAAATCAAAATATAAACCAAATTGATTGTAACTAATGGCTCAAGTTCATTCCAAATTGATTGTTGAACTTGACCAAAGACATGATTGGACCCAATTAAACCCAACTGACCTACTTAGGACAAATTGACCTAAATGTTCAAGTTGGCCTAAATAAAACCAAATCCAAATTAATTAAAATTAAAGCCTACAATAATCTTCAATTGGTCAACTAAACCCAAACCAATACCTAACCCAAGCCAATTTAGCCAATTTGGTCAAATTGGTCAACTTAACCCATTTGAGCGAAATGAATTCAAATGAGTCAAATTCAAATCTAAGCCAAACTAAACCAAACCAATTGAACCAAAACATCCCAAATGATCATATGAACTTGACTAACCCTTGGTTTGACCTAATTTGACCAATTGGTCAACTAACTAACCTAATTTGACCTAAATTAGTCAAATTGAGCCAAAATAACCAAATCAACTCCAATTGACTTGAAATTTGGGCTAACCCACTTTTGGCTCATTTCAAATCTACCCAAATCAAATCAATGCCAAATGATCATTCTACCCTTAGGTCAAGGTCATCACATTAGATAAATCACCCATGTAAGTGGTCATTTCCATTCCTTGCCACTTGGTACTCTCCCAATGGTCCACTAGGCACCTGGACACCTGCGACCCAAGGGGTGGTTGGGTTGGCCATGACCCATGGGAGGTAAAATCAGTCCACCCTCCCCATTAGAGCTTCTGAAACCCATTGGACACACATGATTCCTCCTTTGCAGCCACCTCCACACCTTCAACCAACTAAGCCGAGCCAACTCACCTCCTCCCTACCACCCACTACTCCCTGAGATTGTTGAATGACCACTAAAATCCAAACATCCCGTCCAATCAAGATGAAGGGTATACACCCCTCGTTTCCACTCAACACACACAAAATCATTCCTCAAAGCCTTAGCTACCCAAGATGAGTTAGATAGCCATTCCCAGCTCCCAAGCTCATTCTTCAATCAAAAATGCCATTCATGTCTATCTGGGACACTCCCATTTGACCTAACTTCCCTATTTCTCCATCAAACTCAAATTAACTTTACCTTCTTTAGGCCTCGTCAGCAAAATGAATCATCTCCCAAGCTTTTAGCGGTAAGATTTCAATCAAAGTTGAGCTCCAAATCATCAGTTCATGGCCTTTCAAGTGAACATCAAGGAATTGATTCAATTACTACTCAATAGGGCTTCGTCTCCACTAGATGAAGCTTCCTCAATCGTTCGAGCTACCAGTCTTGAGCTCTGATGAGGTATGCTTCCAAAATTGATCCTTAGGTCAAAATGGGTTGGAGCTTTTTGAAGAAAACTTGTATCTCATGTGATCTTAACAGTTGGATCCCCTCCAATAGATGTTGTGAAGGTTTGGGATCCTTTTGGAGTTGATCCCAGCTTGGGTAAGCTTGTATCAAGTGAGCAATGGTGGACAAACTTTATTCTCCCTCACTCACGTGACATTTGATCATGCACCATCCGTTCTGCATGATCAAAATGGAATGATTAGATCCACTAAATTGATCTGATTTAATCCTATTAATTTGTGGGATTAATTTATTCGATCTTAGATCGGATGGGATGAAAGCACATCTCGCCACATAATAAGTCGGATAAGTTTTAAGTAGCCAATCTTTGTGCCATGGAAAGCGTCGCATTACCACATGGCACCAACAAGATTAAGCAATTAGGCTTAATTAATCATTTTTAATGGCTGAAACTTCTGAAAATCCTAAAAAATCATAGAGAAATAAAAAATGATAACAAATACTCATTTTAAAGATATTTTAGAGGAGAATTAATTAAAATGATCTTAACTAATTTTTGAATAGTTATTAAAGTTTATTTACAAAATTTATTAGTTTAATTACTCCTTAATTGAGCAATTAATTCCAAATTTTGTGGGTTAATTTAATGGGATGGCCTCTATATCCCATGATTTTCATGGGATTTATTGCTCAGTTAATTAGGAAAATTTACTAATTAAACCTTAACTACTCTTTTAAGTTAATTAATGATTAGTTAATCCCATGAATAATAGCAACAAATTGGTTAATTAAGTTTATTAATCATTTGTTCAATAAGTGAACTAAGGAATAGGGTTGGGACCCCATTAAAAGTTCATTTCACCCTTTTTTAAAATGAAATTAATTAAGATTTAATTAATTAATTAAATCACTTAATCAAATGAAATCATAATCACATCACCTTAATTTAATTAAATCATGGGGTAGATCTTTAGGTGTTTAATAACCCAAAGGAGTTTAATGAAATTATGGTTAGTCCACATGTGTGGAAAACCATAAGAGTATGATTAAGTCCTAATCTAATTAACTATTAATCATGAGCCAATTGCATTAGCCCCTTTTATTTCCTAGATCATTGCAAGTTTATTTTCCATGCATATCATGTTGGCTCATAATTATTTAGTTAATTACTTTAAGGTGACATAGGTAAGGGTAATTAATTCATCTAATTAAGGGTTCAACTTAATTAACCCATAAAATCAACTTAATTACATTTCTTAAATTAAATCAAATTAATAATGTGGAATGGGTTTAAAATAATAAGTGATGATTTCTCTTCTCTTTAAATCAAATCAAATCAAAACTTAATTAATAAAGAAGCTTTGGTTTGCTTTAAATAATCTTATTTGATTTGATTATTTTTAAGAACTAGTTTGATTGAATGAATCATATGCTAATATTTGATTTTCCTCTTTCCAATCATGTTAAATTTGGCATGTCATTTGAATTCATGCATCCATCTTTTCAAAATCAAGTAAAATAAAATGGATTTCCTTTATGTAAGCTTGCATGTGTTGATTTAATTTAATATATGTGTATCTATTATCACTATTAAATCCAAATGTATTTTCAAAAGCTTATAAATGAATAATAATATGTGTTATGATGCTAGTTATAAATACATAAGAAATGCATGTGCTTATAGCTTAAGTGTATGATTGTTGAGTTCTCTCCTTTATTCATGTGTTGATTTATATAAGATTGAATGGTAATGGGTATATAGTCCGACATCATGAACATGAGGCTTTAGCTAGCCCAAGGAGGTCATTTGATTACCTCACTTCCTTGGTTTAACAATGAACGTACCCATTTGATTTCATTCTTATGTATTTCAACATTAGAATTTGGATAGGTTTAATTCATATATATAAATGATTCAATAAAAAAATATACAATCTTTGCATGGTTTTCTTTCTCTCATTTATGTATACATCCATGTGTGTCTAAGAAAAGCAAGTATATAATTTGGACGTCCTGAGAATATGAGGCTTTAGTTAGCCCCAAAAAGGTCATTTGATTATCTCACTTCCCTAATTTAATAATGTCACGTACTTGCCTATATCTTTGTACATGCATATGTATATGTGATTAGTGAATAAAAATCCCATTTTACATTAAAATTTCATGCATTCATAATTGACTAAGTGGTTGAATTAATTTAGCATATGATTTGGAGCTTACTTTTTATGTTCATGTATACGAATTTTCATATGTTTGAATGCAAATGGGTATATAGTCTTGACATCCTTAGAATATGAGGCTTTAGCTAGCTTCAAGGAGGTCATTTGATTACCTCACTTCCCAGGTTTAACAACGACACATGCCTATTTAATTTCATTCTTATTTCATTTTGTATAAGAATTTGGATAAAGTTTTAAATTAATATGTTTAAATAATTCAATCAAATAAAATATAAATTCTAAACATACACATACATTCATCATTTAAGTGTGCTAAAATATGTTGCATATATAGATACACTTAGGATTAAATCATATGCATGTTACATGTGATGGAAAGGATGATTTAATATATGTCATGTGGTAGTAATTCAATTAAATAATCTTAAGATGCCTTTCATTTTGAATAGATTATTTAAAGTGAACCTAAACTTAGGATTAATTAAATCATTTAATAAGCCATTCACTAAAGAGAACTAAATCAAATTAATATACTTTAGAAAGTGACTTAAGGTAGGGATGAAAGAGGGCAATCCTCTTTTCCTCTCTTTTATACACTTAGTTGTTAAGTGTAATCAAATGAAATAAAAGAAAACAAAATTAAAATTCTCAAATCAATTAAACTACTTCAAGTGAAATCAACCTTTCATGTTAAATTGAATCCTTCTACACTTAGAAAATATACTAATGCCTAACAAGACTACAAGTTTTAATACATTAAAATTAAGTCACCACTTCTAGCTCTAAGTTAGATGGTGTATGATGTGTATGTTTTCTTTATGATGTATTATTTTAGATTGGTTGTGGTGTATGCTTCATAGACTAGATGATAAATATTAGCCTAATCATATTTCTAGGGATTATGCTTAAGGATGCTTAAAATAAATGTGAATGCTCTTTTGCAGGTTGCTTAAATCTTAAGCATAATCAAGTTAGATAGGTGGGCTTAGTTACCCATGTAGGTGCTAAGTCCAAATTATAAATACACGCTTGGGATTATTTATATATTTAGCTAACCTATATTTTGTAGTTAGATTTACTTTTTCACATAAGTATAATTTTTACAATAGAATTAGATTAGTGCTATGGGGATTAGGATGAGTAAAGTTATAAAGCTTATGGTGCCCTGGATGCCTTTGAAGCAAGCACCATCCAAATCAAAGAAGGAACCAAATCAAAATGGAGATAAGAAAGAAGACCCTCATAGCATTTAATACAATTATAATTATTTTTCATATTCTAGGTTGTATAAGGGTAGAGCTACCCATCTTTTCTCTCTTAGTTGTATGCAGCACTAAAATACACCATCCTTTATTATTTTATGATAATTTATATAATTGTTTGATTATGTTTACATTGTGCAGATGGATGCTTTTCATAGTTTCTTAAATATTGATGCTTTAATGTGTATTTGATATGATTAGGCTCTTAGGATAAAATAACTTTTCTACCCAAATAATAACTCATAACTAAATTTTAAACAACTCACCCTCATCATAAAGCCTAAGACATAAATAAGATAATTAAAAGATATAGCAACCCCTTAGCTATATGGTTGTATGTTTCACATCATGCATGCATATTCTTTCCATCTTTTGAACATGAAGGATCTCCATCCTTGCACGATAAAGGAATGCTTGACCTATGAGGGCATCCCTTGTGGTGGAGAACTCCTTCTTCTAGCTGATTTGACCATAACCTATTTCATCATGCATTTAGGCATAAGAAATCCTAAAGCCTCTATCAAAATGATGTGTCTAAAATGAAATAAAATTTGAAAATATTTTGCATCTATAGATTAAGTCATATGCTCATACCACTCATGCTCTCTCTTAGGAGTGTTTAGGACTTTAGTCTCTTCCTAATTAAATAAGTGCCTTGGCTATCTTACAATTCATAAGATCAAACTACATGGTTTTAAAATCATAGGAGGAGTTAGTGGTTGCACTCAGGGTTATAAGTTAAGTCAATTTATTCTCTCTTGAGGTAAACCCTTATGTCTAATTGATTTAGCTCATACTAAAGATCCCTAGATTTAGATCCAGGCTATTTCCTTGGGCTATGAGCAAATTCTCACCTTAAGCATTCCACAATCTTGTGTTGGTTGATTATAAGCCTAGTAATCTAATTAAATTTCAACTCAAAATATATAAATCTCCTCAACTTCAAAATTATAAAGCCCAACCATAGATATTTAAATGCTCACTAGGCTTCCTAGTATCATGAGCATTTCTACTTATTTCATTTGAATTCCAAAAATAAGTATTCTCCTTGAGCTTTCAAATTGATTTTCCAAATACAACCAATTTTTGATAGTCTAACCTA
Organism: Cymbidium sinense; assembly: GCA_021442155.1. Taxonomy (NCBI): domain Eukaryota; kingdom Viridiplantae; phylum Streptophyta; class Magnoliopsida; order Asparagales; family Orchidaceae; genus Cymbidium; species Cymbidium sinense. The sequence goes on from JAKCPB010001022.1 coordinate 18,763, forward strand.
AAACCTTTGGAGATGATAATCTACTTTAATCAGTATTCTTAAGAAATTTATTTTCCTAAGATAACTATGGAGGCTTGCCTCCATATGAAACTTAAGAACTTGGTTTAACATAAACCCTACTTTATTCATCCATGTAATGTAGAAAAATCTCCCATACATTCAAGACCCATCATGCCTAGAGTCCTTATTACATGATTATCCATTATAGGGTGTTTCCTCTTTGAGATAGTACATCATACCTCAATGTTATACTTGATCACCTCAAAATGTACCCCCCCCCCCATACATTCAAAATAAACACACAAGGCTCTCGCCTTGTTCATTGAATCCTCTCAACATCATCCTTTCTTTTTTGGAGTTTGGAGATAATCCAAGGGGTTCATAGACTCATAATGTTGATAGATACACCGGTCAACCAAAACTCGATAGCTCTTGCCAACATCCACTATGTAATGAGGCGTTATGCTCCATCCCTAAGAGTAAGTCATTGTTGAATGCAACTCTAAGATGTCCTTCGAGTGGCATGCCTCATCTTAGTATCGCAACGAGCTAAGAATATCTCTAGATCAAGTCCTTGATTAGAGATTTCATCTCTTTGGATAAGACAAAGGCATTGTAAATGCTTAACTAAAACTTTAAGGTGTGTTAGACATTATAATCAACTCGCTTTCCTAAGAATATCCATGGAGCATCCTAAGGCTATCCGCTCACCGGAACCAATGACTTAATTACCTTTATCCTGAGGTGCTACCCTAGGAGGTTGAACTTTGCCACCATGTGGGTTGACAAAACTTCTAGAATGATGAGCTTGTGGAAAGTTTACCTTCTTATCTACACATACTTCTCCTATGGGATCCTAGTTGACTCCAAGTCAATCTCAAGAGATGAATTATTGATAATAAATTAGAAAAAAAATGATCAACTACTAGAGCTATTATTTTTATTTAGACTTGAGAGCTTTCAATAAATAAAATCAAGAGAATCAAAGTACTATATAAGTAAAAATTTCTTCATTAATTTATTTTGGGTAAAATATGAAAATCAAGTAAAGTAAGTAGTAAGGGATTTAGTGCCCTTATCCATAGATACACTCTATAGAAGAGGAGTTAGCTAAGAGGTGGTAGAAAAAGGGAGTATTGACTCACGGTGGCTACACTATCCCAGTTTGGTGAGCAGCTACAATAACCTCCCGAAGTTATCCTTAAACTAGCAAACCTTCCTTGGTGTTGGAGGTTTGACCTACTTTATCCACCGCAAGGAACCTTGATCTTAGAAATGATCTTGTTAGAGGTCGATAAGATATCCTAACCTTCTTTGGTCTTAAGAGGATTGCAAGTATCCCAAGGATTACCTAACGAACTCATGGTTCAAATAAGTATTCCTTAGGGATAACTATGGCTCTCAACTTGTAGTATAAGCTAGTCCTAAAAGTGATACTCTCCATCTAACATGCTGTGGTAAAAATAGCTAGGATCATCGCCTTGCTCACTTCTCCGCCTCTAGTAATTAGTAACTAAAAGTCAACTTTCTTTAAGAGATCCTTAAAGATTTTCCTAACTACATCCCTCTTGCATGAATAAGTCTTATTCAATATATCTGCAAGAGTAGGTGGAAAGTAGCAACCTGGCAATATATATGAATACCGTTATTTAGTAAGCTATTGAGGTGGTGGAAATGGTTAACAAATAGTGTGGCCGATGATACTAGGTAAAGAGGAGGCAAAGAGGCGCTAAGCTCATAGTCTCTCATATGAACGGTTGGTGCTTCCCCATCCACCATAACTATCCTTGACTTCTTCTTAAAACCTTCTGTGGCTTTGGCCTAGATGACTGGTCAAGATAAGGCAACGCTTGGCTTCCCATATAAATAACCTTGTTGATTAATTTATCAAATTTTGATGGTAAATAAGCATGAAGGACCGAGCAATATTTGAGAAGAATCTAATGGCATGCTATAAATGGTTTGCATTTCATGCTGTTGCACTATAGAATGTAATCAACAAACCTGAGTTTCTATTTCTACAATGAGGTTGTAACAATCACTACTAAGCTCAAAAACCTCTTGATGAAGAGGTGCTAACTCGAAAAGTCTTCACCAATCATTAATAAACCAATCAAATGCAACACCACAAACTACTAACTGAAAATATAAATACGATGTTGCAAACCCCTAAAGTGTAATGTTATCATGGGTTCCCAGCCATCAAATCAAGGATGGTGGCAAAACCTAAATAAAATAAAACTAAATAAAAACCTAAACCTAAAAATAAACCTAAAATAAAACTTAAAAAATAAAAATAAACCTAAATCCTAAAATTAAAAAATAAACTAAAATAAAATAAAAAATAAATATAAACATAAACTAAAATAAACTAAACTAAAAAAATAAAATAAACCTAAACCTAAAATAAAAACTAAACCTAAACCAAAAAATAAAATAAAAAAATAAAATAAACTAAACCAAAACCTAAAAAAATAAACTAAAAATTAATAAATAAAATAAAACCTAAACCTAAAAAAATAAAACAAAACTAAAACTAAAAAATAAAATAAAAAAACCTAAAAAATAAAATAAAATAAAAAACAAACTAAAAAAAAATATAAACCTAAACCTAAACCTAAAAAAATAAAAAAAAAACTAAACTAAATAATAAAACAAAATAATAAACTAAATTAAATAAAAAATAAAAAATAAATCTAAATAAAATAAAAAATAAAAATAAAAAAATAAATAAAACCTAAATAAAAAAATAAAAAATAAACCCTAAACCTAAACATAAACTTAAACCATAAACCCTAAACCTAACCTAAATAAATAAAAACCCTAAACTAAAACCCTAAAATAAACCTTAATTAAATAAACCCTAAACCTAAAAAAAATAAACCTAAAATAAAACCTAAAAAATAAAATAAAATAAAAAACCTAAACTTAAAAAAATTTAAAATAAATAAAAAATAAAAACTAAATTAAAACCTAAACTAAACTAAAAAATAAAATAAAATAAAAAATAAAAATAAAATAAATAAATAAACCTAAAAATAAACTAAAATTAAAATAATAAAATAAAAACCTAAATAAAATAAAACTCTATAAAAATAAAAAATAAAAAATAAATAAAAATAAATAAAATAAATAAAATAATAAACTAAAAAACTAAAATAAATAAATAAAAAAAATAAATTAAATAAATTAAAAAAAAATAAATAAATAAAAATAAAAAAAATTAAAATAAATAAATAAAAAATAAAAATAAACTAAAAAATAAAAATAAAACCTAAAATAAAAAAATAAAATAAATAAAAACTAAACCTAAAATAACCCTAAAATAAACATAAAAATAAATAAAAAATAAAAAAACATAAACTAAACTAAAAAAAACCTAAACCTAAATAAACAAAATAAATAAACCTAAACTTAAATTAAAATAAATAAAACCTAAACCTAAAATAAACTATACCTAAACCCTAAACTAAATAAAATAAAATAAACTATAAAATAAACATAAACTAAAAAATAAAACCATAAAATAAACCTAAAATAATAACTAAAACCTAAACCTAAAAAAAAAAATAAAATAAAACCTAAACCTAAAAAATAAAAAAATAAAAAATAAAACCTAAACCTAAAATAAAATAAAAGTTAAACTAAACTAAAATAAACATAAATCAAAAAATAAATAAAATAAAAATTCTAAACAAAAAATAAATAAACCTAAAATAAATAAAATAAAATAATAAAAATAAAAATAAAACCTAAATAAAAAATAAAAAAATAAAATAAACTAAATAAATAAAAAATAAACTAAATAAATTAAAAACTAAACCCATATTACCTAAAATCTAATCATACCTAAAATAAACTCTAAATTAAAACCTAAAACCTAAATTAAGCCTAAACTAAAAACCTAAACTAACCCAAATTATAAATCCTAAATAACATAAATAAAACCCTAAATAATAAACTAACCTAAACCCTATATCCTAAACCTAAATCTAAACCCTAAACCTAAAACTATAAACCCTAATGCTAACTAAAATAAATAAACCTAAACCCTAAACCTAAATAAACTAAATTCCTAAACCTACTAAATTTAAAAAAACCTAAAATAAACCCTAATCTAATCCTAAATCTAAATAATAAACCCTAAATCCTAAAACCCTAAACTCCTAAAGTAAACCCTAAATAAAATCAAAACTAAACCCTGCCCTTAAACATTAAACCATAAAAACCCTAAATTAAACCCTAAAACCTAACCCTAAACCTAAACCCTAAAATAGACCCTAATAACTAAAAACCTAAATAAAGTAAATAAACTAAAATAAAATAAAGAAAAAAACTTAAACCTAAATAAAATAAAATAAAATAAAACCTACACTAAAAACCTAAACCTAAACAAAAATAAAATTACAAAATAAAAAAATAAAAAATAAAAAATAAAATCCTAAACTATAATAAAAATAACATAAAAAATAAAAAACCTAAATAAAATTAAAACTAAATATAAAATAAAATTAAAATATCTCTAAAATAAACCTAAAATAAAAACTAAGTAAAAACCAAAACCTAAAAAATAAACTTAAAAATAAATAAAAATAAAACCCAAACCCTAAACTAAAAAGAAAAATTAAACCTAAAATAAAAATAACATAAACAAAATAAAATAGACCTAAACCTAAACCAAAATAAATAAAACCTAAAGCTTAACCTAAAATAAACTAAACCTACCCTAAACTAAATAAAATAAATTAAACTAAAAATAAACCAAGCCTAAACTAAAAATTAAACCTAAAAATAAACCAAAATAAAAAAACTAAACAAAATAAAATGATAACTAAACAAAAAAAAGTTAACAACAACAACAATAATAATAAGCCTTTATCCCACTAAACAAAATCCTTGCTCCATCATGCCTATTATGTGTCAAATTCTCATTTAATCTAGATAAGGTCATTTTTTATACACCTTAACCATGTCTTTTTAGGTTTACCTCTACCTTTCTTAATATAAAGAAAATCTAATGCATCTACTCTAATTCATAACCCGATGCTTTATGTAAACCAAAGGTGACTCTAATCTTATTATTATACTCTTTTCCTAGTATACCATTTTATTTTATCTTTAAGAGTAAAGCCACTCATCCATAAAGCATCCTCATCTCTCAAAACTTAACTTAGTCTTATGCTTCTCTTTACTAGCCATCATTCTACACCATATGTCACTGTCTTACCACAATCTTATAAAGTTTTCCTTAAGTTTAAGTGGAACTTTTCTATCAAATATATCTCCACTTCAACCATCCAACTTGAATTCTACTAATAACATCTCCATCTATTTCACTATCATTAACAATAGAGCCTAAATATCTAATCACTCACTCTATTAATGACTTGTTCACCTAATGTCACAACACTACAACTAGAACTTCTACAAAAAATTACACTCCATATATTCAATTTTAGATCTACTTAAATGAAAACCTTTAGACTCTAATGTTGACCTCCATAATTCATGTTTCTCTTGGACTCCATCTCTAGTCTTATCAATAAGAAGAATGCCATCAGCAAAAGCATACCCTAAGGTACATCTTCTTATAAATACATAGTAAGAACATCCATAACTAAAGAAAAAGGTAACTTAAAGTCGTGATGAAATAACCTAAAATAGAAATAATATTTTAATCCTCCTTATGTTTGGACACAAGTAATGCTCTATTATACATATCCTAATGACTTGAATAAACCAATATTAACTCTTTCTATTCTAGAACTCTAAAGAACATCTTTGAAACTTTATCATAAGCTTTCTATAAATCAAAAATATCATATGTAGATCCTCCTTACTTTCTATACTTCCATCAAACCTCTTAACAAATGTATAGCATCCATAGTCGATCTACCTAGCATAAAACCAAAAAAGAAACTTTTGTATCACCTAACTATGCTCAACTCTCTTCCATAATTTTAATGTATAAAATTAACTTAATTCTTCTAATACTCTTGTGCATCACCTTTATTAATAAATATAAACCAACAAACTTTTCCTCCACTATATACCATCTTTTAGTCTTTAAAATAACATTAAAAAGATTTGTAAGCCAAGAAATTCCTTGATCTACTAAACATTTCCACACTAATATCATAAGTCCTACTATTTTTCCACATTGCATTTTCCTTAAAGCTTCTCTACTATTTACTAATATGATGATAAAAAAATAAAATTTCTTTTGTTTAGGTAAGGTTTCTAAATTAATCATACTCAGATCCTTCATTGAAAAGTTTATCAAATACCTCATCCACCTATTTTCAATATCCTTTCTAAGAAAAACTTATTATTTTCATCCTTAATATACTAACTATCTTTACTTCTCCTATCTCTTTGCTATAATATATACATCTTTCACCTTCTTTGGTATCTAATCTATTTTACAAATCACTAAAGCTAAATTTTTTTGCATCATATAAACTTTCTTAGAATCTCTACAAACTTATATCTTTCCCATTTCTATGAATTTTATATCTAAACCAAGTTTTATAACAATGTTCTTATTTCTTATCTTTTCTAATTAACTTTATCACCAACTTCTTTATTAAAAGAAGCTTTTCCTTTTGATTTTCCAATAACATTTTTAGCTACTTCTTAATTTCACTTGTTACTTTTTTTCCCACATAACATTAGCTTCCTTATGAACATCCCAAATTCTCTTATAACCTTAAAATATTTTGTTTGTGTTCTTTAAACCATCTAATCCTAGGATAATAACTTGATTTATTCCTCTTCCAATCTTTCATCTTAAATCTAAAATAATCGATGTTGGGTACTTAAACTTTCACTTGGAATGACCTTACAATCTTTACAATCTAAATAACTTACCTAAAATAATTAATCGGTTTTAGATCCATTTTATAAGTAATAATATGTTCATCTCTTTCTTAAATAAAGTATTAGCAACTACAAAATCATAAGCTAAAGAAAATCTTATAAAGTCCTACCTTCTTCATTAGTCAATCCAAATCCATAACAAATATGAATACTTTAAAATCTTTACCACTCTACCAACATGTCCATTTAAATTTCCACCAATAAATACTTTTCTTCAAGAAGTATTTTATATTAATCCTCTAATTCATTCCAAAATTTTTCTTTTGAGCTTACATCCAAACCTATTTGAGGAGCATAAACACTTATAACATTGATAATCTTAGTATCAACAAAAAATCTAAAGCTATAATTCAATCTCCACATCTAATTTAAATTGTCTTCAAACTTTTATCTATAATCACTACACCATTCTAGTTCAACTTCTACCTAAACAAAGTTTAAAACCTGCTATCAATCTCCTTGGCCTTCTCCCTAATTAGTTTCTTAACACATAAAATATTTATCTTTCCATGAACCATAATTTTATTAACTCTATTTACCTAAGAGTACCTATATTCCAAGTTCTAACCTAATTCTAGGTTCATGGACTAGCTTTTGCCCACATCCGTCATAATGTAACCCTTGCTTATTTTTTCATTGACTAGGCAAATGCTTCTTGCATTTTTCATCAGATTCAAGCCATACAAGACGCCGCTTGTGGGACGCCTCTAGCATTAATGAATTATATAAAGATTCAAGTCATGATTATTTTGATAAATTTTATAAAATACTACCTATTAAACCTATTTTTCACATCTGACTAATATAAATAGTGTTAAAAATAACTTAAACCTCAAATAAAATAAAATATAAACTAAATATAGACCTAAACCTAAAATATAAACCAAAAAATAAAACATAGAAAAAAACTTAAAAAAACCACTAAACCTTAAACACTAAACCCTAAACCCTAAATCATAAACCCTAATCCCTAAACCCTAAACCTACAACACTAAACCCCTAAATCCTTAAAAATCTTAAACCCTACCCTAAAATCATAAACCCTAAAACCCTTAACCCTAAACCCTAAACCCTAAACCTTAAACCCTAAAAACCTAAAAACCTAAACTTAAAGTAAATAAAACTTAAAAATAAAATAAATAAATAACCTAAACTTAAATAAAATAAACACCTAAACCAAAACCTAAACCAAAATCAAAAAATAAAATAAAATAAAAAATAAAATATAACTAAAATAAAATGAATAAAAACCTAAACTTAATTAAAAAATAAAATAAACCTGAGAAAAAAACCTAAATAAAATAAAACTAAACGTAAATAAAATAAAATAAAGCTAAAATAAAAAATAAAATAAAAACTAAATAAAACCTAAACCTAAAAGATAAACCAGAAATAAAACAAAAATAAATAAAAAATTAAAACTAAACCCTAAACTAAATATAAAACTAAACCAAAACATAAAAAAATAAATAAACTAAAATAAATAAAATCTAAACCTAAACCTAAAATAAACTAAACCTAAACCCTAAACCTAAAATAAATTAAACTAAAATAATCTAAACCTAAACAAAAAAATAAAATCTAAAAATAAACCTAAAATAAAAACCAAAAACCTAAGCCCTAAACCCTAAACCCTACACCGAAAACCTAAAAACAATACCTAAACTAAATAAAACCTTAAAATAAAATAAAAAAGCTAAATAAAAATAAGATTAAAAGATAAAATAAAATAAAACATAAATTAAAACCTAAACCTAAGACTAATGCTAAAATAATAATAAAATAAAAATATAAACTAAATGAAGATAAATAAATAAAAGTAAACTAAACTAAAAAAAATTAAAAACCTAAATAAAATAAACTAAAACTAAAATAAAAAATAAAATAAACCTAAAATAAAATAAAACTAAAAAAACCTAAACCTAAAAAAATAAACCTAAAATAAATAAAAAATAAACCCTAACTAACAAAAAAATCTAAACCTAAAATAAAAATAAAAACCTAAACTAAACTAAGATAACTAAACTAAAAAAAATAAAACCTAAACCTAAACTAAATAAAATAAAATAAACTAAAATAACTAAAAAAAATACATAAAAAAACCTAAAAAAAATAAACATAAACCCAAAAAGAAAATAAAACCTAAACCTAAAAAATAAAAAATAAACCTAAACCTAAAAAATAAAATAAAAAATAAAACAAACTAAAAAATAAAATAAACATAAAAAATAAACTAAAATAAATAAACTTAAAATAAAAACTAAACTAAATAAAATAAAAAAATAAAAATAAAATAAACTAAAATAAATAAAAATAAACTAAATAAACTTAAACCTAAAGTTTACTTAATTTAAAATAAAAAAAATAAAAAATTAAAAAACAAATTAAAAAAACCCTAAACCCTAAACCTAAACCATAAATAAACATAACCAAAAAAAAATAAACAACTAACCTAAAATTTCAAATAACAAAAAAATGCTAAACCTAAACCTAACCTAAAAATAACATAAATCCAACAATATAAACCTAACCTACTAAATCTAAAACTAAAATAAACCTAAAATCTTAAACATCTAACCTAACCTAATATTAAAACAAAACCTACTCTATAAAAAAAAAATAAATCCACTCTAAACTCAAACCTACTCTAAACCCTAAATATCCCTAAACTTTCTAAACTATTATCCAAACATCAATCTAAATAAAACTAAAACCTACATTAAAAAAAACCTACCTAACCTAAAATCTAATACTACTAACCTAATAACTAAAAATATCTAAATTAAATAACTAAAAAATACCCTAAAATATAAAAAAAACTAAACTAAAAATAAATAAAATAAAAAATAAAATAAAAAAAAAAAACTAACTAAAAAATACCTAAAAAAAAAAATAAAAATAAAAAAATAAACCTAAAATAAAATAAACCTAAATAAAATAAACTAAACCAAAACTAAATAAAATAAAACTAAACCCTAAACCTAAACCTAAACCCTAAAATACTAAACCTAAACCTAAACCTAAAACCTAAAAATAAAATAAAACCTAAAAAAAAAATAAACCTAAAAATAAAATAAAACCTAAACCTAAACCTAAAAATAAAAATAAACCTAAACCTAAAAAAATAAAATAAAAATAAAACTAACTAAAAAATAAATAAACCTAAACCTAAACCTAAAACTAAAATAAAAAATATAAACTCAAATAAATAAACCTAAAATAATAAACTAAACTAAATAAAATAAAAATAAACCTAAATAAAAATAAAATAATAAAAATAAAACTAAAACTTAAACTAAAGTTTACTTAATTTAAATTAAACCCTAAACCCTAAATCCTAAACCCTAAAACTAACCCTAAACCCTAAACCCTAAACCGTAATCCTACAACACTAAACCTACAACCCTAAACCCTAAATCCTAAACCATAAAACCTAACCCTAAACCATAAACCCTAACCCTAAACCCTATACCCTAAAACCCTAAACCCTAAAACCCTAAATCCTAAACCTTAAACCCTAAACCTTAACGTCCTAAACCTAACCATAAAACATAACCCTAAAACCTAGACCCTAATCGTGAAACCCTAAACCTAAACCTAAAGTAACTAAATATATGAAAAAAATAAACCTAAACCCTAAAACCTTATAAACCTAAACCTAGAATGGGTAAACCTGATGGCACTAACATAAATAACCTTGATGAAACATCACCTAAGCTAAGATAAAGCGTGGAGGTAAAGGCTATAAAGGGTGGTGGGGATTAAGGTGGATATGGAACCGATATAGGTAGGAGCGATGGAGGATACTAATGAGGAGAGCTACATGATGGTGGATCTACCGAGAGGTTGAGGTGGTTAAAGAAAAGAAAATCATGCTACTTATGGAACTGTCTTTATAGAGACTTCTATTTATCAGGGTTTTGATTGTTCTAAAACTCATTTATCTATTACTGTGTCTTAGAAAACTCAAAGAAGAAATGTTAATCTAAATTTGTTCCTATTAAAAAAAAAAACCCTAAAACCCTACACCAAAAAATCCAAAACCATAAACCCTAAACCCCAAAAATAAAAAATAAAATAAAAAAACCCTAACCTAACCCTAAACCCAACCTAAACCTATAACCCTAAACACTAAACCTAACCCAAAACCCTAAACCCTAAATAAACACTAAACCTACCCTAAACCCTAAACACTAAAAAAAACCCTAACCCAACACCTAAATAAAACTAAAACCCTAAACCTAAACTAATCCCTAAACCTAAACCTAAAACCCTAAACCTAAACCCTAACTTAAATAAACCCTAAACTAAAACCCTAAAACCCTAAACCTAAAGCCTAAACTAAAATTAAACCTAAACCTAAACCTAACCCTAAACTAACCCTAAAACCTAAACCTAAAACCTAAACCCTAAACCTAAACTCTAAACCCTAAATAAAAAATAAACCTAAAAAATAAAATAAAATAAACTCAAAAAAATAAAAATAAACTAAAATTAAAAACCTAAACTAAAATAAATAAACCTAAAATAAACTAAATAAAAATAAAAAATAAACCTAAATAAAATAAAAAATAAAATAACCTAAAATAAATAAAAAATAAATTAAATAGACTAAAAAAAATCTAAACCTATTGGTTTACTTAATTTAAAAAAAACTAAACCTAAACCTAAACACTAAACCTAATAAAACCTAAACCCTAACCTAAACCTAAACTAACTAAATAACTAACCAAACCCTAAACCCTAACCCTAACCCTAAACCTTAAAGCCTAAACCCTAAAACATAAAACCATAAACCCTAAAAACCCTAAACCTTAAAGCTTAACCCCTAAACCCTAAAACCAAAATCCTAAACCCTAAAAACCCAAAACCCTAAAGCCTAAACACTAATCCTAAAACTAAAAACACTAAACCCTAACCCTATATCCTAAAACCCTAAAAAAACTAAACCTAAACCCCTAAACCCTAAAATCTAAAGCCTAAACCTAAACTAAACAAAACCTAAAATAAAATAAATAAAAAAACCTAAACTAAATAAAATAAAATAATAACCTATACTAAAACCTAAACTTAAAATAAAAATAAAGTAAAATAAAATTAAAATAAAAATAATAAAATAAAGAAAAAAACCTAAATTAAACTTAAAAAATAAAAAAACCTAAGAATAAAAAAAACCATAATAAAATAAAACTAAACATAAAATAAAAAATAAAATAAACCTAAAAAAAAATAAAACTAAATAAAAATAAACTAAAAAAAACCTAAAATAAATAAAAATAAAACATAAACCCTAAACTAAAAAACCTAAACCTAAAATAATAACAAAATAAAATATAGCTAAATTTAAACTAAAAGAAACCAAACTAAAATAAATAAAACCTGAACCTAAACCTAAAATGAACTAAACCTAAACCTATAACTAAACTAAATAAACTAAAAATAAACCTAAACCTAGACTAAAAAAACCTAAAATAAAATTCTAAAATTTCAACCTAAAAAATAAAATAAAACTAAACCTAAACCTAAAAAAATAAAACCTAAAAGATAAAAATAAAATAAACTCAACTAAAAGTCAATTAAACCTAAAATAAATAAAAAAAAACCTAAACTAAAATAAATTAAACTAAAATAAATAAATAAAATTAAATAAAAAATAAAAATAAAATAAACAAACCTAAACTATACTTAATTTAACAAAACCATAAATCTAAACACTAAACCTAAACCCTAAACCCTACAAAATAAACCCTAAAACCCTAATTCCCAAACCCTAAATAATAAACCTTAAACCCTAAACCCTAAACCCTAATCCTAAACCCTAAACCCTAAAAGCAAAAACCGTAAAACCCTAAACCTTAAACCCTAAACCCTAATACTAAACCCTAAACCCTAAAAGCATAAACCCTAAAACCCTAAACCCTAAACCCTAAACCATACACCCTAAACCCTATACCGTAAACCCTAAACCCTAACCCTAAGCCCTAAACTAAACCCTAAACCCTAACCTAAACCTAAACCTAAAGTAACTAATAAATTAAGAAATAATCTAAACCCTAAATAATAAATTTAAACCTAAACTAAACCCAAAGAATGGGCAAAACCTATAACATCACCATATCCGTGCCTAGATCTAATGGAGGTGAAGGTGGAGGCTAAAATATGGTAGTGGGGATCTAGGTGCTTGTGGATATGGAGGTGGTAAGCAGTAGGTGGTGAGCAAAGGTTAAACTGGTGTAAACGGAGAAATATGATGGTGGATCCAACCCAAAGAGGGTGGTTACTAAACAGAACTAATGGACAATGATATGTTACTTATTAAACTATATCTTTATAGTAGAGATGGTTCTCTTATCTAGGTTTTTATTTGCTCTTGCATGCTCATTTTTATTTATGTCATCATGTGTCTTAAAAGTTGGTGTTACTTGGTTGATGAAATTGAAAAGAAGAAATGTTGAATCTTAATTTGTTCTCTGCTAAAAAAATCCTTAAACCCTAAATTAAACCTAAACCCCAGACTTAAAACCTAAAGCCTAAACCCTAAACTCTAAACCCTAAAATCCTAAATCATAAACCTTAAACCCTAAACCCTAAACCCTAAATTTTAAAACCTATACCCTAAACCCTAAACCCTAAACCCTAAATATAAACTCTAAACCCTCAATTAACCAAAAACTCTCAACTAAAAACCTAAACCTAAACTAAATAAAACCTAAAAATAAAATAAATAAAAAAACATAAACCAAAATAAAATAAAAAAAATAAAATAATATAAAACCAAAACTAAAACATAAACCTAAACCTAAACTTAAACTTAGACCTAAACCTAAAAAGAAAATAAAATAACATAAAATAAATAAAAACCTAAACTAAAATAAAAAGAAAATAAAATAAAAAAAAATAAAACTAAACCTAAAAATAAAAAATAAAATAAACCTAAAATAAAATAAAATAAAAACTAAATAAAAACATAAACCTTAAAAATAAACCAATAAATAGACCTTATAAGTAAATTAAAAATAAAACCTAAACCCTAAACTAAAAAAAAACCTAAACCAAAATTAAAAATAAAACCTAAACTTAAACTAAAATAAATAAAACCTAAACATAAACCTAAAATAAACTAAACTTAAACCTAAACTAAAAAATAAACCTAAAATTAAACCTAAAATAAAAAGCTAAAACCTAAACCTAAAATAATAAAATAAAAACCTAAACCTAAACCTAAAAAAAAATAAAAAATAAACCTAAACCTAAAAAATAAAATAAAAATAAAATTGAATTAAAAGATAAACATAAACCTAAATCTAAACCTAAAAAATAAACTAAAATGAAAACCTAAACTAATATAAATAAACCTAAAATAAATAAACTAAACTAAATAAAAATAAAAAAATAAACCTAAATAAAATAAAAAATAAAATAAACTCAAATAAACAAAAAATTAAACTAAATAAACCTAAACCTACTAGTTTATTTAATTTTTAAAAAACCTAAACCCAAACCCTAAACCCTAAAACCCTAAACTCTAAACCCTAAACCACAAACGCTAAACCCTAAAACCCTAAACCATAAACCCTAAAACCTAAACCCTAAAACCTAAACCCTAAAACCTACAATCCTAAAACCTAAACCCTAAAACCTACAACCCTAAATCTTAAACCCTAAATTAACCCTAATCCCTTAACCCTAAATTAACCATAAACACTAAGAATGTGTAGAACCTTGGTGGCAGAAACATCATTGTCAACTAGGCTCAGTCTATATCTGGTGGTGGAGGTGAAGATGGAGGCAGGCTATAGTGGTGGTGGGGGATCTAGTGTGGTGGATATGAAGGTGGTGAGCAAAGGGTGGTTATGGAGGTGGAGGAGCGATGGAGATTATAGCCATGGTAGTGGCAGTGGCAGAGGAAGAGATCAAAGATATGATGAAAAATCCCACTACTAGAGAGGCTGGGGTGGTTGTGATAGAAACTGGATGGTCAATCCAATCTACTACTTATGAATCTGTGTCTTTACTGTAGAGACGGTCTACTTATTTAGAAATTTTGATTTGCTATATGGGTGCTCATTTTGAACTATGCCGCCAGTGTCTTAAAACTTGGTGTGCTACTTGTTAGATGAAATTGAAAAGAAATGTCAATCAATTTATTTTATTAAAAAAGACCTTAAACCTTAAACTAAAACTTAAGCCTTAAAACTAAAACCTAAACCCAAAACCCTGAACCCTAAACCCTAAACCCCAAACTAACCCTAAACCCTAAACCTTTAAAAGCTAAATACCAAAACCAAGACTAAATATAACTAAAAAAATAAAATAATTAAAGAAACTTGAAGCAAAAATATAATAATAAAATAAATTAAAAACAAAAACTAAAACCAAAACCTAAACCTAAACCTAAAAAAAATTAAAATAAAAAATAAAAACTAAACTAAAATATAATAAATAAAAACCTAAACTAAACTAAAAAATAAAAAACCTAAATTAAACAAAAACTAAACCTAAAATAAAAATAACATAAACATAAAATAAAATAAAATAAAATAAAAACTAAATAAAAATTTAAACCTAAAAAATAAACCTAAAAATAAAAAAATAAAACCTAAACCCTAAATAAAAAAAAATTAAACCAAATATAGAAATAAAATAAATAAAATTAAATAAACCTAAACCTAAACAAAAATAAACAAAACCTAAACCTAAACCTAAAATAAACTAAACCTAAACCTAAACCTAAACTAAATAAAATAAAATAAACTAAAAAAAAAAAACCTAAACCTAAACTAAAAAAATAAAACTAAAATAAACCTAAAATAAAACCTAAAACTTAAACCTAAAAAAAAATAAAATAAAACCTAAACCTAAATGTAAAAAAAATAAAATAAAACCAAAACCTAAAAAAATGTAAAATAAAATTAACTAAAAATAAACCTAAACTAAAAAATAAACTTAAATAGAAAGACTAAACTAAAATAAATAAACCTAAAATAAATAAACTAAACTAAATAAAAATAAATAATAAAATAAACTCAAATAAATAAAAATAAACTAAATAAACCTAGACTTACCAATTTAATTAATTTTTTAAAAAAATCGTAAACCCTAAACCCTAAACCTTAAAATTAACCTTAAACCCCAAACCCTAAACCTACAACCCTAAGCCTACAACCCTAAACCTAAACCCTAAACCCTAAAACCCTAAACCCTAAACCCTAAACCCTAAACCCAAACCCTAAACCCTAAACCCTAAACCCTAAAACTTAAACCCTAAACAATCCTAAACCCTAAACCCTAAACCCTAAACCTAAACCCTAAACCCTAAACCTAAACCCTAAACCTTAAACCCTAAAACCTAAACCCTAAACCCTAAACCCTAAGAATGGGCATAACCTTGACGGCAAAAAATAATTGTCAACTAGGCTCATCTATATCGGGTGGAGGCAGGAGGGTGGTTATCATAGTGTGGTGGGGATCTGGAGGTGGTGGATATGGAGGTGGTCGATAAGTGGTGGTTATGGAGGTAGGAGAAGTGGTAGAGGTTACATCCATGGTGGTGGCGGAGGGAGAGATAGGGGATATGATGGTAGATCCCGCTAATCAAGTGGTGGTGGTGGTTTTGATAGAACTAGAGAAACAGAAGAATGGCTGATCTTATCTGCTGCTTATAGAATAATGTATTTACAATCAAGATGGTTTTCCTTATCTAGGGTTTTTGATTTTCTCTATGGGTGCTCATTTTTTATCTATTATATTGCTTGTGTTTTAGAAAACTTGGGGTGCTACTTGGTTGATGAAATCAAAAAGAAGAAATGTTAAAAATGAATTTGTTCTTTGTTAAAAAAAACTTAAAACCTAAAATAAATCTTAAACCCTAAACCCTAAACTCTAAACCTTAATCCCTAAACCCTAAACCCTAAAACCCTAAACCCTAAACCCTAAACCATAAACCCTAAAATCATAAACTCTAAACCCTAAAACCTACAACCCTAAATCCTAAACCCTAAACCACAAACCCTAAACACTAAACCCTAAACTAACCCCTTGAATAAATATATCATTAGGAGTATAGATAAAGAATGACCTAATCCTAACATAGTTATGGTAGCTAAAGAAAATGTATTCAAGAGACTTTCCCTTGACTATTAGAAATTTGAATACCCAAAACCCTAACCCTAAACATATTATAATACCATATGTTATAGTATAATGTAGCATCATATATTTGAGCATCTAGTGATGTGTTTTTATGTTATAAGATGTTTTGAAATGTTTAGTATATTATGGTATTGTGCCATATAGTCTATATTAATATAAATAATAAAATATTGATTTAATAAATTAGATGATGAAATTTGTTAAATTTGAAGTGGGAATTAGGTTGTAGTACCAAAGGTGTGCTATGCCACTTGTAGCCTAAAAAGTAAGATTTTATGTTCAAAATAAATATTATATGTTGTAGTATAGTATAGCATCATATATCATAATATATTGTTCAACACATTTTTAATTCTTTTAGTATTTTACAATCATGCAATCAATCCTGCACTAGCATTATTTATAAAAATGTTGATTTAGACTTTAAAATGGTGTAATTTGGCCAAATTCATAATAGGTAGAGCATGGCATCATAATATATTATTTCAATTTAAAATATGTAAGTGATACTAAAATAAATAGTTTTTATTATTTAGACTAATTTTATGATTTTTATCTTAAGTAATCTTATGATGTGATATGCAATATAATATAATATGATATGTTATAGTGTATTATAATATAAGATGCCAGAACATAGAGTAGCATCATGCATTATAGCATACTATCATGTATTACTACTTGTTGTTTAACATATTTTAGTTTGTTATAGCATTAGGTAGCAGAGTTTGTATTGGTATAATTCATAAAAATATTGATTTATAGGTCTGATGATGGATTTGGCCAAATTTAAGGTAAGCTTTAGGGAACATCATTGGGGTGTGCTATGGTGTGTCATTTAATCAAAAGAATGGAATTTTGCATCAAAATAAATGTTCATTTTTCAACCAAATTTTATAAATTTTTGCTTAATGTGATTCATTTTAAGATGTAATGTAAGATAATATATTATATGAAAGCATATTAAAATATAATGTACATAATAATATAACTTCACATATATATGAATGTGGTCGTGTGTTACTAAATGTTATTGCACAATTTGGTATGTTTTACTTTTGTTATAATACATTGGCTAAATCTCACAAAAATGTTAATTTGAAGGTTGAGATGGAAGAATTTGGCCAGATTCATGTCACACACCAAGAAGAAATAAGAAAATTATACTATTTTGTACAATTTTTAATAGAAAAATAACAATTTTACATCTAAATTGAACATTATTCATATTTTGAGAAAGTTTTGTTATTTGTTCCTTTTAAGTGATTCTAATGAGATGTAATGTTAGAAAATATATTATATTATAGCAAATTGTAATATAACATCATATATTATAATATAATATAGTGTGTTAATTCACACTATAATATGTGTAGCATGATATTGTATAGTTAGTTTGAGCTTGCACCATCACAAATCATAAAATGTTGATTACAATGTTAAGATGATGTAATTTGAATGAATACATTGTTAGGCTTTTGGTTGAAGTATTAAAGGTGTGCATAAGAGAAGAAATAAGATTTGATGAGAATTCCATGTCAAAGACATGGAGGGAGATCCTAGGGGATCACACATGCATTGGACATGACATGTGAGGGGTCTATGTTGAGGGCATAAAAGAAGAAAATCTGCTGGGAGTAAGGTATGAATTTGATTTGATTATACAATTTGTAGAAAGAAGATCCACTAGGGATAAGAATCTATAATCCACCAGGGATTAAGATTGAATCGACTTTAATTTTTTTTTTAATTGATGTGGAGGCATATCTGCTAGATATATGGGCTCGAGTCCATTAGGGATCGGGTATATGAACCTTCCACTAGGGATAAGGATTTGAGTTTGATTTCATAGATTTTTTTGGGGATGTATCTGGGATAAGAGTTTGGATTTCTTTGATTTAAAATCTATGGGGGGAGTTAATTTGGCTCCATTGGGAGGTTGGTTTTCAATTTGATTTATTTTGCTTAACTTTATATATGATTTAGGGATCCACTGGGATGGGTGTGATTTAACTCCACTTGGGAAAATTATAATAGGTTTAATTTAATATGAGTTAATGTATGGACCTTGTCAGTGTGCGATGGACCCACTGAGAAGGGGCTATGTTAGCCTTGACCTTCCTCAAGTTTACAAATCCAAATGAATAGTCTACTAGATGTGGGGTAGAATTAGCCAACCTAAGGGGATGCCTTTTGGTGTGCAATAGTTGTACAAGAAAGAAGGCATAGCTGACTTACATCTTCCAAAGAGAGGAACAATCACTGGGGTGACTTGTTGGTTGCAAAATAAATCAAACCTGACCTAAGGCGACTATTGAGTGAATGCTGCTGGGGACTTATGTCAACTCAAAAGTAGTCAAGATTAATTTTATCTTAATTTCATGTGATTTGATATGGTTTGTTTGGTTTAGTTTGATTTTAAATTGAGGGCATATCCACTGGGGATGTGAGCGTGGTCAAATTTGAAAGATTTAATTTATGGACCATGTTGGTGTGTGATGGACCCACTGAGAAGGGGCTATATCGGACTTATCCTATCTTATATTTACAAATCCAAAGAGATAGTCTATTGGTCGTGGGGTAGAGCTAGCCAACCTAAGGGGTTTTCTTTAGGTGTGCAGCTATGCCAGGAAGAAGACATAGCAGACTTACATCTTCTAAAGTAGGGAACAACCAATGGGGTGACCTGTTGCTAGCATAACAAATCAAACCTGACTTAGGGGTGACTTCTGAGTGAATTCCACTCGGACTTATATCAACTCTAGAGTAGTCAGGCGGTTCCTATAGGGAGTTTTGCTGACATTGCACAAAAGTTAGGATATCTGCTTGGGAAATGGTACCATTAGGGGTGTCCTCCTAATCCACAAGTGAATATATATTTTGTTTATTTGTTTGTGGACCTTGGTGCAAGGGACCACCGAGAAGGGGCTATGTCGCCTTGACCTATCTCATTTATTGGACCATGGGAGAATCTACACATCCACTGGATAGAACCATATGGGTGGTTACAAGGAAAGGGGAACTCCCAACTGATAGTAACTGGGTAATGTCTAAATGGGTTAAAATGATGTGATCCAAATATAGCCTAGGGAGGTGCTACTAGGGGCATTATCCTAAGCCCTGAAAAAGAAAGCCTATAGGCATACGATAGCTAACTTAAGAAGAAAGCATAGCATACTTACAACTGCCATGAGTGGTGTATCCTAAGGTGCAAGAACTAACCAACCTAAGGTGTATCTGCTAGCATGAGTGGTGTATCCATCAACATAGTGAGAACCAACAAACCTAAGGTGCTCATGGTGCAATGATCAACCAGAAAGAAAGCATGTAGGCTTACAACTTTCCAAGAATTGATCAGGATAGTCGTCGATGGGACAGATATTATCTAACCTAGAGCGACTACTAAGCGGGGAGCCCTGAGGAAGGACTAGACCTAGACTTGAAGTAGTCAGAAGGGAAGGAGTAGCTACGGGACTTATCGTAAACCTTAAATATACTCGATCAGTTAGTGCACGAAGGTTAATCCAAGAAGAAAGCATAGCAGACTCACATCCTGTTAAATGAAGCCAACATGAGGTAGCTTATCGGCCATGCAGTAAGTCCTACCAAACTAACAAGGCACTCATTGATGTGCAGTGGCTATGTAAAAAAAGAAAGCATAGCAAACTTACATCCTCCAAAGCAAGAAGACCACTAGGGTGACACACACAGGTAGACACGTCACCTAGGCATGAGTTAGTGCGTGTTATCTCAACTGAGTAGCCCAAGGCATATATGTGTTTTTTTTATATTTTTGTGTAGTTTGTGTTTGTGTATGTCAATGAAGGATAGAGGTCTGGATCCTTACACCTACCCTAAACATATCATGGCGTTGCAAACAAGAATACTTTCAACATGGAAGAGATTGAATTCAAATGGAATTTTCATTGATGATAATTATTTTCAAACATGATTTATAATATTTCTTAAGTAGAGCCCATTGATTGGAAGCATTGGGCACTCTCTTATGATTAATAAGATAAGAACTTACTTGGTAGCCTTCTCTATGGCAAAAGGTCCTTCCCAAGTGGGTTCAAACTTGCCTCTTATCTTACGACGAAAATAATCAGTCTCCTTAGAATTAAAATAAGCTCTCTTACTTGAAAAGCTCTAGAACATACCAACCTATTGTTAGCTTGAATAATTTTATCTTTGTATAACTCGAGATTTTGGCATGCTGTAGGCGCCTCTCCTCCAAACCTTCAAGCTCTTCTAATTGCAACTTGGAATTCTGGTCTTTTGTGATCTTGCTACCCACAGCTATCCTTAGTGATTGGAGTTGAACTTCTAATGGTACAATGGCTTTGGACCCATACACTAAGGAGAAAGGAGTAAATTGAGTTGGAGTTCCATATGTGGTGCGGTAAGCCCACAAGGCTTCAACTAACTACTCATGCCATTGTCGCTTGTTATTGTCGAGTGTCTTATTTCATATTTGAATGAGAGTTTTATTGAAGGCTTCGCTAATCATTTTCCTAGGTAGTTGATGGTAGAATATCTCCAATCTATGTTGTGTCTTGGAAATTGATTTTGATGCTCTTGAATGCAATACCATATAATAAATTCATTGAAAACATATACATTATGGATCTAAAACTAGAGCACATGTTGGGTTATGATCTCTTTGAGTAAAACCACCTTCATCCATTTGGAAAAGTAGTTAGTAGCAGCTAAGATGAACCGATGACCCTTGGAAGATGGAGAATCAATCGGACCTACTATATAGGTACCCCAACACTCGAATGGCAATGAGGTTAATGTAGGATGTAGAATGTTGGCTGGTTAGTGTGGGACCACATTATGTGTTTAACATTGGTGGCCTCACCTAGTCGTATACATACAATCTTTGATCATCGATGGCTAGTAGTATCCTTGTCTCTTGATCTTTGCTATCATCTTCGGACTAGATTGGTTGGCTCCACATAATCATGAGTGTACCTCGGTCATGATCTTACAAGCTTCGTGCTAGTCAAACAAATATAACCACATATGATTGAAAGATCATACAAGGCACCATCCACAAGTATAGGAAAGTGCTCTCTACTTCATCTGATGGGCTTGGGACTTCTCTTGAGGTAGTTTTCATTTATTTAGGTAATCCATGAATGGTTGCCTCCAATCTAACTCCTTGTCCTTCTCAATAATGGCAACCTCCCATTCAAAATAGTACTTTATGATGTGTTTAATATCAATAAGGGATAAAATTTGTCTATTTTGGACCTTTATTGATATGGACTCATCCTCTGGACATGCCAACTCCTTAGCAAGCTTGGTTAAAGAATATGCTATTACATTCTCTCTTCGGGGAATCTTATAAATTGGAACCTCTAGGATTTTGGCCAACAACTCCATGGTGTACTTATGATAGTGATTGAGCTTGCGCTTTATAACCTTATAGGACCCAATGATTTGGTTGATAATAAGCTGAGAATCCTTGAAGATGTTGATGTTCTTGATGCTTAGAGTAATGACTAACTTTAGACTGGTAATCAAATCCTCATATTCGGCTTCATCATTGATGCAAGGATTGGATAGATAATATGAGAATCTCATCACATCGCGGTCCAGAGTCAAGAGAACTATTCCTACCCTTACTTACCCTAGAAATATAAATTATGGTTTGTCTCCTCTTTGAAAGGAAGCTGCACCATCAAATTACATCTCATAACAATGAATGCTAGTATCCTCTAAGTTCATGATTTGTTCATCGGGGAGACCATCACTAAGCGGAGAGTCAACAAGAAGTGGGTGTGCTGCTAAGAAATATGCTAGCACTTGTCCTTTCACCATGTGGAGGGGTATGAAGGTAATGAGATACCTAGTGATAGCTTGGCCAGACATGAGATATTGTAGTGATTGATCTTGAGATTAAGTTTACTTATGAGGAAGCATGTAGTGTTGTAGCTTTTGGATGCAAAGATTAAAGCTGCAATGCTTCTCAATGAGTGGATGATTAGCCTTAGAGGGATTAGATTAATGGGTAGTAGAGTGTATTTTTCTTCCCTTCGTTGTTGGCTTGGGCCAATAAAGCACCAAGGGTGTCATCTAACATAGAAGTGTAAAGCATGAGCAGCTTACCCTAAATAGGGGCTGCTAAAATCGATGGTTTCATTAGGTAATGCTTGATGTCTTCGAAGGAATGCTCACACTTGTCATCCCACTTGAACTTGCATCCTTTTGACAAGTTGAGAATGGTTTCATTTTCGATAGTTGATATAAGCATCTTAGATATGCCAACCACCCTTCCGAGTTGAGTTAAACTTTTATGGGTGGCATTTAATATCGCTTGATCTTCTCATCGATTGATTCTGGTAAACAAACCCAAAGAATTTCCCTAAAACTACTTTAAATGCACACTTTAGGTTAAATTATCTTAACTATTCGAAAACTACATTCAAGTTGAAGAGATGGTCTTCCCTTTCTCTACTTTTGACCATGAGATCATTGACATAGCACTCGACTTGATGATGAATAAGGTCATCAAGATTCAAGTCATATTTGATGTAGCACCAACATTTTAAGGTTGAAAGGCATATTATAACAATAGATTCGATGTTCAGCAATGTTTTTCATCTTCAAGGGCCATCTTTATTTGGTTATATCATGAGCCATCCATGAAAGAGAAGACTCATGAGATGAGAAATGTCCACCATCGCTTGATTGGTAGGGAAATTCATCTTTTGTACATGCCTCTTTAAGTCCCTGACGATATATGAATTTGGCCATTATTTTTCTTAAATGGGATGGCATTGGCAAATGTAGGTATTTTTTCTTCCTTGATGAAGATCAATACTTTTAACATCATAAATTTCCTATTATTCTATATCTAATGATCTGGGAGCTTGCTGATGGTTAAAGGCTCTATTGCTCTTTTTGACACATGGCCAATCTAGGCATCTCTTCATAATGCCATCCAAATAAGTCTTTAAACTTAGTCAATAGCTAACTAAGTCATTGGTTCTTCATTCAATAAAGAACTGATGTATCGGATCTTCTTCGTTAAGTTGATTTCTGAGCTCATCGATGGTTGAATTGATCTCTTCTTGAACTGCTTCTTGACTTCAAAATCATTTGATCATCTAAAGTTTCTACATATTTCATGAGTTAATGTGATTTGTAGAACCAGATTCCAAATGATTTGTAATGACTAAAGGATGATCATCATGACCAATCGCATGAATCTAGTCTCTTTTGATTGAGAGCTTTTGTATTTATTCTTCCATATTCTTCTAAAGTAGTTTGACCTATTCTTTGACCAAATATATGGGATTAACCCTTTCTTTGCTAAATTATGAACATAAAGCAAGTACCAATCCAAAGATAATTTTATTAAATCTTTATATGAATCATCCTCAAGTTCTACATCAACTTTTTGACTTGAGGATGATGCTAGAAAGAATCGAGTCTTCACACTTGTGGATGACTTAGAGCTTCTTAACTACCAAGCCCTCAGCTTTTTTAAAAGGAAAGTTCAAAGCTAACCCCAACTATGCTAATTATTTGACATATAAACGATACATTTTGCTTGTTTTGGAGCGGCCTTCATCACTATCTGCTCAAGTGTCACCTCCAATGGAATCTGAGAAGATGGGTGTGCTAACCATATAAGACTCATTTGACTAGATTCTAAGTCTATATGAATAAAGTGTACTCTGTAGTTCATACCTTTTATTGGGTGGCCAATAAGGAGATTTTTCTTCCCTGGGATGAAATCTTTATGGAGGTCTACCCATATGTTCGAATGGTGTAATAAATTATGGTGGAATCTAATGTCAGGCTCCACTTCCTCCTCCAAATCTATTTCTCCCTTTATTTTCTCTTTCATTTTCTCTTTCTTCTTTTTCTTTTTTTCTCTTTCTTTATATTTTCTTTCTTTATTTTTTAAACTTTGGCCAAGTTCTTCAGAATAGACTTGTTGATTTTGAGGGAGGTAGTAATCATCCTCATATAGCTCTCATAACTATAAATGACTTGAGATCTCTTCAACATAGTAGATGATCCCACCTCTCACAAACTTTCTACTTGATGTAGAAGGATGAACTATGTTGTTCTCATGTATCATGGTCTCCAAGCAAAGCATTGAAAGATGTATCCAAGCTTATGAAACTTGGCTCTTCCAATCATCTATCTCCAAGCTACTATAGAGCCTAAGTTTGACCACATTTGGAGTATTCAATCTTCATCTTAGACTTAGGAGTCTCTTAGAAGACTCTAGTCAAGACACTTCTAACAATTATAAACACTTAACCTATGCCTAAAGACTTAGAAGGGTTACATAGATTAGTTGCCTTGTGGATTAGGATAATCCACACCCTACAACCCTCCAATCCATGTTCACCTTCTCAAACCAAACCTAGTGACTTTATTTTAATGCATTAAGTAATAAACAAGTGACCTCCAAGCTCATCTTTCTCATCACACTTCTCTTTTTGATTTCTTATTTAGTTTTGATCATTTCATTGTAAATTTGATTTTCTACAATTGAAGATATAAATTATTATGATAAAATCAATTGATTTTGATTTATTTGGATTAAGATTTGTAAGCTCTCTCTCCACACATCACTTAGCCACCATCATACTTTTACATTGATCTCCTTTCTTCCATCTACCATCCAACTCTTATGTATTCCTTGACACCCACATCCCACCTATATGCCTACCATTGACTCCTCTTTCCCATGGATTGAGAGTTGTTGCTATTTTGATGATAAATTTTATGAATATCTTAAGTTTATAGTTTGCATTTTTAAAATTGAACTTAAAGATTTTAATATTAAATTTTAAATATAGCTTGATGGTGATGTCCTCCACCAAAATTCAATTCAAATCAATCATTATTAAGTAACTTCTAAACCAAACATCAATTTATAAAAAATTTAAATAATTTCAATTAAATAAATGATTGAAAATATGATTGATAAAATCAATCAAATTTGACAATTTGGATTATTGATATAATCCATATATCAATCTTAAAATTTTGATTTATTTGATTTATTTTATCATAAAATTTGATTTATAATCATATGATTGAAATATAAAATTTATTATGATAAAATCAATTGATTTTATTATTTTATTAAATTTCTAAGCCATATATGTCATATCTTAAATTTCAATTTAATTTGACAAATCAAATCATAACAATGAATTTAATTCATGTTAATTGAACTTATTTCCAAAAACATGATTGATTTCTCATGAATCAATCATCATAACCTTCAATTATTCACAAATAAAAATAAAATCTATAATCATCAAGCCAAACAAAAATCAACCCAAGTCAAATCCAACTTAGCCCTATTAACTTGAAATATTCAAACGAACCAAAACCTATTTGAAACCAACCCAATTGTAATTGACTTTATATATCAATCCCAAATCCATATATAAACTCAACTAAACCAAACTTAACCCAAAATAAAGCCAACTAAACCCAATTGGTCCACTTGACCCAAAGTGGCAAATTTGACTTATTTCTTACTCAAATTGGATTGAACCAACCCCATCAAAACCTCCCATCGTTATTGTTGATCACCCTAGGTTGATCAATTGTCATAAATTGGGTCAAACTAAGTCAACTTGTTCATTTGACCAAGTCATCCCCTTAACCCATATGAACCCAAACTAGCCAAATTGCAACCTAAGCCAAATCCTTGAAACCAATGATTCATACCAAATCAAAATCAATATTTGAATATGACTTGACCTTCAATTGAGTCAAACCAAACCTAATTGGCTCTCTTGACCCAAGTTGACCCAAATTGACCTAAAAGACCAAATTGGGTCAAATTAAAATATAAACCAAATTGATTGCAACCAATGGCTAAAGTTTAATACAAATTGATTGTTGAACTTGACCAAAGCCATGATTAGACCCAATTGAACCCAATGATCTAGTTAGCCCAAATTGACCTAAAGGTTTTGGCCTAAATCAACCAAATCCAAATTAATTAAAACCAAAGCCTACAATCATCTTCAATTGGTCAACTAAACCCAAACAAACACTCAACCCAAGCCAATTTGGCCAATTTGGTCAAATTGGTTAACTTAACCCATTTGACCCAAATGAATTCAAATGAGCCAAAATCAAATCTAGGCCAAACTAAACCAAACAATTGAACCAAAACATCGCAAATGATCATATGAACTTAACCAAACCCTGCTTTGACCCAATTTTACTAATTGGTCATCTTGACCAAACCTAACCCAATTTGACCCAAATGAGTCAAATTGAGCCAAACCTAACTAAATCAACTCCAATTGACTTGAAATTAGGCTAACCCACTTTTGGCTCATTTCAAATGCCAAATCAAATTCAATGCCAAATGATCATTCTACCCTTGGGTGAAGGGCATCACATGAGACAAATCACCCATGTAAGTGGTCATTTCTATTCTTTGGCCACTTAGTACTCTCCTAATGGTCTACCTAGGTACTTAGGACACTGCCCAACTTAAACCAAGGGGTGGTTGGGTCTGACATGACCCATGGGAGGTGAAATCACCTCACCCTCCCCATTGGAACATTTGAAACCCATAGGACACCCATGACTCCTCCTTGGTAGCCACCTCCACACCTTCAACCAACCAAGTAGAGCCAACTCATCTCCTCCCTGCCACCCACCACTCGAGATGGTCGACCACAACAAGCCAAACCACCCCATCGATCAAGATGAAAGGGGATATACACCCCTCATTTCCACTCAAACACACACAAAAATCATTCCTTAGAGGCCTAGCTACCCAAGATGAGCTAGAGCCATTCCCTAAGCTCCCAAGTTTGTTCCTCGATCAGAAAATGCCATTCCCATCCATCAAATAGACACTCCAATTTTGACCTATCTTTCCCATTTATCAAACTCAAACTAACTTTGCACCCACCTTCCCTAGGCCTTGTCAAGAAAGAACAAACCATCTCCCAAGCTTCTCAAGCACCGGAGGTGGGATTTCGATCAAAGCTTGACTCCAAATCATTAGTTTATGGCCTTCTGAGCGAACGTCGAGGAATTGATCCAATTTGCTCAACAGGGCTTCATCTCCACTAGATGAAGCTTCCTCAATCATTCAAAATCCTTGAGCTCTAAGGTATGCTTCCAAAATGATCTTTAGGAAAAAAATGGGTTGGAGCATTTTGAAGAAAACTTGCATCTCATGTGATCTTGACCGCTAAATCCCCATTGATGTCATGAAGGTGTGGATCCTTTGGAGTTGATCCAGCTGTAAGCTCGATCAAGTGAGCAATGATGGATGGACTCCATTCTCCTCACTCATGATGTTAGATTACACACCATCTATTCCACATGATCAGAATGGACGGTCATGATTAGATCCACTAGATCGATCTAATTTAATCTTATTAAGCTATGGGATTAATCGTAGCCATCCGATCATAGATCAGATGGTGGACGAGAAAGTGCATCCACCGCCACCATGTAGGCGCTGAGTCAAATAAGATTTAAATAGCCAATCTCGTGGTGCCACATGGAAAGTGCACCACATTGCGCCAAGAGGATTAGGCTTTAATTAGGCTTAATTAATCATTTTTTAATGGTTGAAACTCCTAAAATTCATAAAAATCATAGAGAAATAAAAAATGCAAATAAATACTCATTTTAAAGGTATTTTAGAGGAGAATTAATTAAAATGATTTTAAATAATTTTGAATAGTAATTAAAGTTTAATTGCAAAATTTATTAGCTTAATTACTTTAATTACTTGAGCAATTAATCCCAAATTTTGTGGGCTAATTTAATGGGATGACCTCTACCTCCAATGATTTTCTTGGGATTTATTGCTCACTTAATTAGAAAATTGACTAATTAAACCTTAACTACTCTTTAAGTTAATTAATAATTAATTAATTACATGAATTGTAATAAATTGGTTAATTAAGTTTATTAATCATTGTTCATAGTAAGTGAACTAAGGAATAGGGTTGGGACCCCTTTCCTAACTTCATATCACCCTTTTTAAAATGAAATTAATTAAGATTTAACTAATTAATTAAATCACTTAATCAAATTGAAATCAATCACATCACCTTAAATTAAATCATGGTAGATCTTTAGGTGTTTAATAACCTAAAGAGTTTAATGACATTATGGTTAGTCCACATGTGTGGAAAACCATAAGAGTAATTAATTAAGTCCCTTAATCTAATTAAATATTAATCATGAGCCAATTGCATTAGGCCCCTTTTATTTCCTAGGATCATTGCAAGTTTATTTTCCATGCATATCATGTTGGCTCATAATTACTTAGTTAATTACTTTAAGGTGACATGTAAGGGTAATTAATTCATCTAATTAAGGGTTCAACTTAATTAACCCATAAAATCAACTTAATTACATTTCCTTAAATTAAATCAAATCACTAATATGAATGGGTTTAAAATAGCAAGTGATTTCTTGTCCTCTTTAAATCAAGTAATCAAATCCAAAACTTAATTAATAAAGAAGCTTTGGTTTGCTTTAAATAATCTTATTTGATTTGATTATCCTTAAGAACTAGTTTGGTTGAATGAATCACATGCTTATATATGATGATCCTCTTCCAATCATGTTAAATTTGGTATGTCATTTGAATTCATGCATCCATCTTTTCAAAATCAAGTAAAATAAAATGGATTTCCTTTATGTAAGCTTGCATGTGTTGATTTAATTTAATATATGCATGGCTATTATCACTATTAAATCCAAATGTATTTTCAAAAGCTTAAAAATAATAATATGTGTTATGATGCTAAATACATAAGAAAATGTGCTTATAGCTTAAGTGTATGAATGTTGAGTTCTCTTCCTCTATTCATGTGTTGATTTATATAAGATGTAATGGTAATGTATATAGTCTGACTTTTGAACAAAGGCTTTAGTTAGCAAGGTCACTTGATTTCATTCTTGGTTCTATGTCAACATTATTTATTTTATTCATATATATATATAAATGATTCAATAAATATACAATCTTTATAGTTTTCTTTCATTTATGTATACATCCATGTCCATATATCTGAGAATAGTTTATAGTTTTGGAGAATATATGTTTAACAATATTATTACATGTATATATATGAATGAAAATTTATATTATGTATTGTAATTGATTTTAATTAAGCCATATATGATTTGGAGCTTACTTTTCATATGATATATATGAAAATGCAAATGGGTATATATTAGACATCCCGAGAATAAGGCTTTAGCTATTCCAAGGAGGTCATTTGATTACCTCACTTCCTGGTTTTTAACAATGGCACATGCCTATTTAATTTGATTCTTATGTCATTTTGTATAAGAATTTGGATAAAGTTTTAAATTAATATTGTTAAATAATTCAATCAAATAAAATATAAATTCTAAACATACACATACATTCATCATTTAAGTGTGCTAAAATATGTTGCATGTATAGATACACTTAGGATTAAATCATATGCATGTTACATGTGATGGAAAGGAATGATTTAATATATGTCATGTGGTAGTAATTCAATTAAATTAATCTTAAGATGCCTTTCATTTTGAATAGGATTATTTAAAGTGAACCTAAACTTAGATTAATTAAATCATTTAATAAGCCATTCACTAAAGAGAACTAAATCAAATTAATATACTTTAGAAAGTGACTTAAGGTAGGATGAAAGAGGGCAATCTTTTTCCTCTCTTTATAACACTTAGTTGCTAAGTGTAATCAAATGAAAAAAAAAGAAAACATAAATTAAAATTCTCAAATCAATTAAACTACTTCAAGTGAAATCAACCTTTAATGTTAAATTGAATCTTTCTACACTTAGAATATACAACACTAATGCCTAACAAGACTTACCACACAAGCCTTAATACACACATTAGAATTAAGTCACCACTTCTAGCTCTAAGTTAGAGATGTGTGATGTATGTTTTTGTTTTATAATGTATTATTTTAGATTGGATGTTAGAGTGTATGCTTCAGATTAGATGATAGGACAATATTAGCCTAATAATATTTTTTAGGGATTATGCTTAAGGGATGCTTAAAAATAAATGTGAATGCTCTTTGTAGGTTGCTTAAATCCTTAACCATAATCCAAGTTTGATAGGTGGTTTACATGTGTGGTGCTAAGTCCAAATTATAGAACTACTTTGGATTATATTTATATTTAGCTAACCTCTATTTTGCATGTGTAGTTAGATTTACTTTTCCCACATAAATGTAATTTTGCAATAGGAATTAGATTAGTGCTATGGGGGATTAGGATGAGGTGGCTAGAAGGCTTTGTCCTAGGGTGCCTGTGATGCCTTTGAAGCAAGTACCATCCAAATTCAAAGAAGGAACCAAATCATAAATGGAGATATGAAGAAAGAAGACCCCATAGCATTTAATAATTATAATTATTCTTTCATATTCCAGGTTGTATAAGGGTAGAGCTTGCTACCCATCTTTTCTCTCTTGTTGTATGATGGTACCACCGCCTTTTATTCTTTTATGATAGTTTATATAATTATTTGATGTTATTTACATTGTGCATTAGATGACATGTTTTTCATAGTTTCTTAAATGATTGATGCTTTAATGTGTGGCTTGATATGATTAGGCTCTTAGGATAAAAATAACTTTTCTACCCAACTAATCACTCATAACTAAATTTTAAACAACTCATAACCTCATCATAAAAGCCTAAGACATAAATAAAATAATTAAAATATTTAGCAACCCCTTAGTATGGTTGTATGTTTCACATCATGCATGCATATTTTTTCTCTCTTGAACATGAAGGATCTCCATCCTTGTACAATAAAGGAATGCTTGACTGTGAGGGCATCCCTTATGGTGGAGAACACCTTCTAGCTGATTTGACCCATAACCTATTTAATCAAGCATTTAGACATAAGAAATCTTAAAGCCTCTCAAAATGTGTCTAAAATGAAATAAAATTTGAAAAGATTTTGCATCTATAGATTAAGTCATATGCTATACTAATTCATGCTCTAGTCTCTAGGGAGTGTGTTTAAGACTTTAGTCTCTTTCTAATTAAATAACTACT